>SNQJ01S0004830.1:213193-240397 GCA_010110895.2 Picea sitchensis
ACCATACTAAATTTCAACACTCATTTTATCACTCCATAATATACAACGATATGAGTTCCATACATATTTAAAATGATCTCTATGATCGATAATGGATTTTGATCTTGTCACTTATAGCAAGCGTTATGAGCATATTGGCATGCCACCCAAGAATCACCATTGTAATTTTTGAATGGTATTAAATATTTCCTTGAATGGGCATTTTATCTATTTCGTAAAAACTCCTATTTTTCGATCCATGTGAAGCCAAAAGTGGTTCATTCTCTTTGCATGAATCTTGGCTTCATGAGGATTTGACAGATTGGAACCTTCCTGCTCAAGAATTATTTAAATATGCAATGAAGAATTTTGATGGTTTTTTTGTGTGTATTGTTTTCAACATATGGGTTAACTCTTTCGACAAGAAAACACTTTGATTATTTGATTTTTATAGGTTACTGGAATGCAATTTCATGCTCAAAGTGCATTGGCATTGTGGAAAAGTTCTCACTTGCCTAGATTTACTTGGGTTCATTAAATTGACTTGTATGCATTCATCCCACAAACTATTTTAACACAAGAATCATTTTTTAGGACTAAAAATCCTTCTCTTTGAATTTATTATCACCGTATAGGTTTGCCTCGTCAACATGGATATTTGTGTTGTTTTTGCATCTAATTTACATGATTCTCAAGGATTGCAAGTGCTAACTTATCTCTAGGATGAATTTAATTATTAAGATAACACGAATATCAAGTGTTTAAATGTATATTATGTTAATGTGTTTATCTATAATGTAGGCATCAATATTGTTAAGCCCTAATATTGGCTCATTACCACTTAATTGGGGCATATTAGATTAGTAATGTTATTTTATTTATGTCGGATTTAGGCCATTAGTTGTANTAATTTACATTCGTCGACCTTGTATACTAAGGTCCATTCAGAATCACACATTCACATCTTTGAGTTTTCCACAGTTCTTGGCTAGCATAATTATTTTTATAGACTGGGGGAAACAGGGTGTTACACCGTGTCTCTCAGAAGTAGATTTTTTTTGTTAAGCTCTGGCATGACCGAGTTGTGTCTGTAACTGAGTAGAATCATCTGATTGGGAAGATACACTTGATGTTAATACAAAGAGAGACCCAAATTTTGAAATTACTGTGTTTTTTTATCTTTACATTATCTTGAATGTTGCTTTGTATTGTCTTTATGTCAGATCTGATTAATGGGATATAGCTTATTTATGAATGCAACGCAACTTTATTTCTCTAATATGAGTTAGGAATGTTCAAGTAGTTTTGGGTTTAATCTATCTTGCGCAAGACTAACAGAGATCCTGAGATTCTATGGATTTTTCTAAGCATTCTTATTACCCTTCCCTATTTTCCTTGTCTTGGTTGTGCTTCGGGTGAGACTTCTTCCCTTCAAGGAAGATGAAAATGCCAGCGCTCTAGACTACCTCGATACCTTTTGTTGGTAACCTGAGAAGGACCCTGGTCTGATCAATTTCGCGCCAACAAAATGGTTTCGGTGTTGGGACCTACTTCAAGAGGGAACCTGTAGGGAGAATGCTTCCACAGATCCACTGATATGATATTCACCAGTGGTGGGAGAGAAGTTGTGACGCCTTCCTATGAAAATAAGTGGAGTTGCGAGGTAAATATGTGAAATATACAAGAGATATTATATTTTACTCAGAAAGATCATGCGACCAATACAAGATATTTTGGGTTAAATTTCCAGAAGACCTATTCCATTGGATAGATAGAATCCAAGAAGATCTGGAATTCCAAGACCAAGTCAAGAAGACATGTACTTGGGATACATAAAATATTACAACGCTTCATCGGTTGGATCACANCAAGATATTTTGGGTTAAATTTCCAGAAGACCTATTCCATTGGATAGATAGAATCCAAGAAGATCTGGAATTCCAAGACCAAGTCAAGAAGACATGTACTTGGGATACATAAAATATTACAACGCTTCATCGGTTGGATCACATGAGCAATTGTTTTATGGGTCAATACAACTCTGGAGGGATACATTATTGAGTTTGCAGCTGAGAATCACCAGTTTTTTCAAGGGCAGAAGCGGATTTCAAGAAAGACATATGAGGAAGGTTGTTGAGATAAATTCCCATGTGGATTAAGGTATTCTTGATGGAGGAGGGGATGTTGACCATCTCCTTGACTGAGATGACAACCTAAACACCCGTGCTTGGGGTGGGGTGACTTTGGGGTGGGATCATGGCCTGAGAAAGTGGAGAGGGTTCTTTGATAAATGGGGGAGTGGCAAGAAATGGGAGCAAGGAATGAGAGGTCCTTGAAAAGAGTCACCATAGTTGAGAAGTGGGGGCACGGTAAGATAAAGAAATTAGTGAAGCAGTCCGAGGTGTTGAGGAAAAAACTTGGACCAGGAGAAGTCAATGAAGGAAAGGAGGAAGAGTTGAGGAAGATGACAAGACATGAAAGATTTGTCAGTCAAAGACTAAGTGAGAGAGAAGTGCAGAGAGAAATAAGTCCCCAAGAGGGTGGAAAAGAAGAAGACTGTATAGAAGCAAGAGAAGATCAATCTGGTATGGATCTTGCAGAAGAAAGAGAAGATTCATCCCCGATACCAGGAAATATTGGGAGCCCGACTGAAGAGACCGCTCCAGAGGATGAGAACGAGACCCCACAGATCAAAGAAACTCGCCCAGAAGCCAATGGAACCAGCCCGAAATCACCCATCCCCCAAGTGTCTTCTATACCAATGATAAATTCTATACTACCTTCTTATGCTATTCCTATTTCAATCCAGTCGACTAGTCAGTCACAGCCGGTGAGCACGAATACTGGGAGGATATTGGGATCCCTAGGTATATCGCAACCAGGGTTGTTAGGGTTTACTCTGATAGGAGCAGTAAGAGCAGCAATGGTTGGGAACACGGAAGGCTCGATTACTTGATACCCATAATTTTGGGGTAAAGGAGACGAGGATGTTGAGCAACATTGGTTTCTATGTGAAGCAATTTGGAGTTCCAGAGGGACTCTAGATGAAAATAAACTGGTTGAATGCTAGACTACCTTGAGAGGTCATGCTTTCAAATGGTACACGAAGGATATTGAGCCAGGAGGAGCGCAAGGATAGGTGTTCACACTTGGCCAAGTTCGGATAAAATTCATAGCAGAGTTTAAGTTTCCTCGGTCAAAACAACAAGATTGGTCTGAGTTGTGTGAGATTCAGCAGAGGGAAGGAGAATTGGCTTGGGAATATAGCCAGAATTTTATGGATTCCATTGGGAGGATAGCGCATCCAATTCATGAAGATCACCAGAGACAATGGTACATTTAGGGATTGCTACCTATGACACGAATTATGTTAACACAACAGTGGATAGCCTCCTTGACAGATGCCTTGGAACAATCAATGAAGATTGAAGCCATGAAAGGATATCCAGGGAGCCTAAGGGTGACCAAACCCCCAGCGGATGAAAATTTGGTGCAACTATAAGGAAAAATATCGGCACTGATAGAGAAGATTCAAAAATTGATGATACCCATACCAAGATGACCGCAAGTTTGGTGTACCATATGCTACACAGAGGGGCATCTGGCGAACGAATGTCCACGTATGAGGGGAATGGGACCTCCTCACAATATGATGGGACCCTCATCAGGACCCGTGGGAGGATTCGCACAAGTATCTATGAATTTACCATTCCATACCCCAACCCCATATCATGCCTTTCCAGGAAATAAAGCATCGCAGTTAGCTAAGTATTGTGAGATCTGTCGAATTCATGGTCATGCACTAAGGCAGTGCCCTATTATCCAGAAGTATTCTACCGTATTGAATATCGTACATTATGATTTATGTGTGTCTACCAAACATGCTATGAATAAGTGTAGAGCATTGGATGCACTTGCAGACAGATTGGATCGAACATCATTCAGGATGAAGGAAACCCCTCCAGGACCGGGAAGAGGCCTAGGAGGTGGGGTCGGAGGAGAATTCAGAGGAGAAAGAACTGAGGGAAGAGGACCAAGTATATGCTACAACTGTGATGAGCAAGGTCACATGGCTAGGTATTATCCTCAACCGAGATGGCAATGGTGCTCACACTGCAAAACCAATGGACATGCAACTGAAGATTGCCCAGAGCTAATTGTGAAATGGGAAGATCGAGCACGTCAATGAGGAGCCAACTTCATCGGCTCAGAGATCTAGAAAGAAGTGCCCAAGGAGGACAGGTATGACCCTATGAAACATAAGCTATTCTTTAAAAATGTAATAGAAATATTCTAGAGTATCTATGGCGCTGAAATAGAAGAAAACCCCCCTCATCCCACCATTTATCCTAAGATTGCACAATTCCCTACCTCACCCCCTGCACCCCGAAACCTCGTAATCTTGATGAGACAAACAGAGCAGTCGCAAAATGTAGTTAACTTTTGGTTTCAGTTATTTTTTGATATTCTTGGGAATGACTAGCTAACAAAGAAGTTGGGAAATGCTCTGTATCTAGTCCTAGGAATGGAGGAATCCATGGGAGCTATAATAATGACCAATCTTCCCAATAAGAACACTCAGAGAGTGAAAAGAAGGAAAATACGAACCAGGAAAGAGTTTATACTAGCAGCCCAGCTAGATGAGTTTGATATTAAGGATGTTATGTTAGATATAGGATGTGATGTTAACATATTTCCTAAAAAGACTTGGGAAGCTTTAGGGAAACCAAAGTTGACATATTCCCCAATCCAATTGAGAATGGCCAATCATTATTGCATTTTCCCAATAGGAAGGCTCAAGAATGTGGAGATAGATGTTGCRGGAGTAAAAAATGTAGTTGATTTTGAGGTGATCAAAATCATGGGGGATAAGGACTCTTATATTGCACTACTTGGAATTGATTGGGCTATTATGACATTTGAAGCAAACGGAATAAAAGTAGTTCAACCCTTGGATCTATATGTAGGCACTAGATACATGGAGCCAATTTACAACAATATGGAAGGAGAGGATCTAGATCAGTTATACACTGTAACAACAAGAAAGAGAGCAGATTACATCAATCCTACGGTCAATGGATCAATAAGTTGGAGGAGCATACAATCGGCGGATGGAGATTCAAAACTAGCATTTGACAGTTGGAAACAGGGTATGTATGAAAGATTTTCAAGACGATATGAAAATGTCATAGAAACGAGATGGTTTGGAACCGAGTTCAGAGAACATCCGACATATAATGGTACCTTATACTTTGGCAGTTCTCTGGTTAGCATGGAAGAAAAGATAGTAGAAGATCAAAGGATCATGGTTCTGGACTTAGCCTTGGAAGACACCCCTTCTATGTGGTGGGATAGCCACAAAGCAGTAATTAATAACTAGGAGTATGTGAAGCATGCTATCCAGTGTCGATTTCAAGAAAAGGAGCAACTGAAATTGGAGATGCGGATAGATTTTCAAGTTGTGAACTTGTTGAATGGATAGTCTGATCCTAAATCACATATAGAACAATGTGTAAGATGGTGGCAAGTTGTGGAAGTACCTTCTCATTTGTGGGTTAAAGTGTTTCCCCATTCGCTAGGTTTGATACCGAAAGACTTGTACATCCATGAAGAGACTTGAAGGTAGACCAGCAGTTGGAAAACTTTAGCACACCAATTTTGCAAGGACTTCTCTTTTACAAGTAAGTAACTTGAGCTTAAGATAGTCTTGCAAAGAATTAAAGAAATGATTTTTATTGATGTGTGTAAATGGAGATCAAAACCAATGGTATGTTCCAGACATAGTCAAGTGCTTCAGTCTAACCTTCACTTGGACATGGACAAGACACCCATAGAATGCTACAAAATCAAGAAGGATTTGGAAAACCCTAATGATTTAGAAGAACTGAGAAACATAGGCATTAAGGAAATAGAAGGAAGTAGAGAAATCCATAACACACTACCCAGTCAGACTGATATCTCTTATAACCATCCATTGAAGTTGTGAAAAGTCAACATAAGAATTGTTGAGCAACCCAAGATAGTTGTTGTAGGAGATTATTGGAATGAGAAAACTAGCCAGGAAATACATAGCCTGTTGTGGGAGTATGAGGACTTATTCCCAAATACATTCTCAGAGCTAAAAGGGATAAAAGGGGTTATGGGAGAGATGAAAATTAAACTAAAACCAAGATCAAAACCTGTAAGGCATAGACCATATCATCTTAACGCCAGGGTGAAAGAGAAGGTTAAGAGGGAAATAGACAATATGCTTGAGGCCAGACTTATTTTTCCAGTTGAAGAAACAGAGTGGGTTAGCCCCATAGTCATCTAGATCAAGAAAGGTATAGAGTACATTAGGGTATGTGTAGACTACATAAGCCTTAATCATGCATGTGTGCATGACCCTTTTCCCACACCTTTTACTGACGAGGTGCTAGAACAGGTTGCAGGTAAAGAGTCTTACTCATTTAAGGATGGATTTTCGGGGTATCACCAAATGAGAATTACCTAGGAGTACAAAAAGAAGATGAAATTCATAATAGAATGGGGGTCATTTGAATATAATGTGATTCCTTTCGGTCTAAAGAATGTACCTGCAGTTGTTTCCTGGATTGTAATAGCAGCCTTCAGAGAATTTATTCACAAATTTATATAAGTTTATATGGATGATTGGATGGTGTATAGTCTATTGAAAGAACATGTAGTGCTACTTCGGCTGATGTTTGATCAGTGTAGGGAACTCCAAATATCTTTGAACCTCATAAAGTGTATATTATGTGTGCCACATGTTAATCTATTAGGCCACAGAGTATGCCGAGAAGGAGCTCTGGTAGACCCAGCTAGATTTGCGGTCATTTTGAATATGCCATCGTCTACAAGTGCTAAATAGTTGCGCTCAACGCTGGGGCACGCAGGGTACTATCAGAAGTTCATCAGAAGGTATGCGACTATTACTACACCCCTAGAAAATCTACTAAAGAATTATGAATTGCTCCAGTGGACACCAAAGTGTGATCGAGCGTTTGAAATCCTGAAGGAAAAGCTCAGCACAACACCTATTTTTGTATTTCCAAATTGAAAAAATGAATTTCATGTGCACTTGGATGCATCAGGTATTTCCCTGGGAGCCATCTTAGTGCAACCAGGAGATGGAAATATGAATCATCCCATCTATTTTTCTAGCAGGAAGCTATCGCAAGTTGAACACAACTATACAACCACAAAAAGGGAGGGTTTTGCTATGATTTATTCTCTACAGAAGTTTAGACATTACTTGTTAGGATCTCACTTTAAAATTTTTGCTGATCATTTTGCGTTAAAATATCTAGTTAGCAAGCTTGTCTTGGAAGGAGGAATTTGTCGATGGTTTTTATTGTTTCAGGAATTTTCATTTGAGGTGATCAACAAACCTAGAAGATGCAATGTGGGTCCCAATCACTTGTCTAGATTGGATTCAGTGGAGAGTGGAGGAGCAATAGATGATAAACTCTCAGATGCAGACATGTTCTGAGCTTAGGCAGTACCAAAATACATGGAAGACATAACAATTTTCTTGAGTATAGGGCCTACCCAGAAACGTACTCCGCAACTCAGAAATGCTATATGGTGGTTCGAGCAGTAGACTATCAATTGATCATGCGGGAATTGTATAAATTGGGCCTAGACAGTATCCTCAAGAGGTGATTTTTGGACCATGAAAGACAAGACATCCTATGGGAGTTCCACAATGGATTTGCGAGAGTCCATGTCGGAGGAAAGGCCACTGCATAGAAATTCCTCCAAGTTGGACTATGGTGGGCTGCACTCTTCAAATATGCGAAGGAGTGTGCTAGATCTTGCGACGTTTTCCAGAGAGTAGGTAAGCCATCAATATGAGATGAATTTCCTCTTCAACCATTTCGATCTCTATAAGCATTTAATAAGTGGGCAGTTGATTTTATTGGACTGATCAACCCCATGACTAAGCACTCAAAGGCCAGGTATATTATCACCGCAACTGATTACCTGGCACAATGGGYGGAGGTAGAAGTTGTTCAGGATTTTTCGACCGATACCRCTACCAGGTTTATCTTTGAAAACATTATCACTCAATTTGGATGTCCTAGGAGTCTGACTAGTGATCAGGGTGGTCATTTTATCAGTACTACAATAGAAAAGCTTACAACAGAGTTCTTAATCCAACATCATAAAACCATCCGCTACCATCCACAAGCCAATGGCACAATGGAGTAATTTAACAAGATTCTGGAAAGAGGTTTGACGAATGTTTGTTGCGCAAATAGGGAAGATTGGGATGACACAATCCCAATAGTTTTGTGGGCTTACAGGATGACCACAAAGAAACTTCACCAGTATACTCCATTTCAGCTAGTTTATGGGAAAGAGGTTGTGGTACCTACAGAATTCATTACCCCTAGTCGCTACATCACCCCAAGTTACACATATGTCAGAGGATGAATCAGTTGCGTAGAGGGTTGTGGAGTTGCAAGAACTTGATGAGACCGGGTTTTTAGCAGACTTCCATCAAACAGTTGAGAAATCCAAGCATAAGGCTTGGCACAACAGGCATATTAAGGCCAAAACATTTGCACAAGGAGATAAGGTCCTACTTTATTACAGTCAATATGAGAAACATCCAGGCAAGTTGTGCATGCATTGGTTGGGCCCATCTATAGTTGCGGAGATCCGATACTCTGGACTAGTCAGACTAGCGCAACTGGATGGTATGCTTTGGCTAGGATGGGTGAATGGCGCTAGCCTGAAACCTTATATTTATCAGGACTGATATAAAGGATTGTTGCTCCAGTCCAAAGGAGCATGTATAATAGTTAGATTTGAATTTCTGTAATTTCCTTAAATTCAGTTAATAAAGTCGGAGTGTGCAATGTTGCGCCGCGACATGTATTTCATTTTTTCAGTCTAAGCATTACTTTGGTGCAGAACTGATTACTCAGTAGCATAGGGTCAGAAGAGAAACAAGTACATTAAATGAAGTCATTAAATATGATGGGGACCCCATTGTGGTCGGAGGGAGAGAGAATCTGAACGAAATCTCAATCCATGTGTCACATGCACCCTGTCTAGTCATAGCCTTTATGATCGCTACAATAACCCATCTGAACTCTGTTAGATCATAAAATTATGATAAGTGAAGATTCCATTGATATTCGCACCATGATTCTCAATCGTTCAAATGGTAAGGCCTGAGGCCGACCACGTCCCTGTCCAACTTGTTCAGTAAATGCCAAAATCCCCCAATAGATTTACCCAGTTAAATAATCACATCAGACACCTCAGCTCCAGGTTGTGTCTATAGGATTAATCGTGAGTTGCCTTAGGAGTAATGACAGATCCCACCAGCTGACCTGAGTATAAGGCTACACGAACTCAATGTAAGACTTATTTCTTTATATTTTTTGTTTGAGATTTCTAAACTGTAACCGAGCCTGCAAAATTCTCTCAGTGGCAACCCTGAAGCCCAGTATAATTGATCTAAGTCTCTTATCAGTCCAGAGCAGCGATTTCGAGAGCTACATGAAGCCATATTTCAATCTCCATAGAAGTAGTTCTTGATGAGCCGTGTGATCCCCAAGTTGAGGTCGTGGGTGACCTCAAAGGAAAGGTCGAGCAAGTGAAGCTCCTCGACCTCGACCTCAAAAACCAGGTTTTATTCCCACAGATGAACATTAATGTGTTCTAGAATGTGGCTCCATATGAGATGGGAAGGATGCAGTTCGTGTTGAAGTCATATTTTATGAACCTCTTCAACTCCAGCATTATGAATCTTTGAGACTTTCTAGTCTTCGACACTACTGGTGAGTTTGTGTGGTGTACCAAATTCCTTATCAGTCAGGTGCATGACAGGAGTCTATGTCTTGATCAACAGTATCCAATTCATGTAGAGGATATCCATAAACTCATGGGCCTATCCATCGAAGGTGAAGATGTATCAAAAGGGTCCCAAGGCCCTAGTAAACATGGGAAGAAAAAGGGAGAACCCAGCCTGTATGAAATATTTCATACACAGAGAGGGGGGCGCACAGCCAAGATTGACCCAATCCTACCAGAGACAGTCAGAACATCTTACTATGTGATTTCTAGCAATGTAATGAGGTCCTATTACAAGAGCAAGTGCATGTTGGATGCCCTGTTAGTGGTGGATTTTTGTGCCAATGGAGCAGTCTTCAACTAGTGTAGCTACCTGTTGGAATAACTCTTGGTAGCATGTGAGGAAGCTCAGGAGAAGGGAGGCACCTTCACCTATGGATACCTTATCATTGCATTTTCCATGTTGAGGTGGATGCCACCTTTAGGAAGACCACTATCACCAGCTGACAAAGGACGATTAGAAAATATGTTTGAGCCTTTGCACTCAAGGTTGGACTCAGAGAAAACAACATTTAACAATGAATCATTCTTGAAGTGGTACAATCGGTTGCTAGATGCAACTCAGAGATTGTGTGTACCACAGGAGTTGCTCAACCTAAACATGAGGAATATTGTGTTAAGGTTGAACCGCCACCATACTTTTGTTTGGCCCAGGCATGTCAAATCTGAAGACTTTCACTAATGGGTGTTGTCATTCTACCTGGCTGAGGAGGCCTTTGACAAGGAAGTAATTTCATGGCCAGGAGTGTAACACAACCCACGCAAGTCGAGGGTGCACTACCTTCTACCTGCGGAGCTCTTGAAGAAAAAGGGACATGAAGAAGGGGTAGGACCTAGCTCAAGCCCAGAGGATAAAAATCAAGATTCTCCAATGCATACGGACTCAGAGGAGGATGAAAAGGAGATGCAACTAATGGAATGCAAGAAGAGGACATTGTCCATGTTCCCACAGCCTCCGGATCAAGCTATGCTGACAGGTAAAGATGTCAATGACATCCTTAATTTTTCTTTCATTGGAGACCCTTTGGTTAAGAAACCCAATATAGGGCTCTCTTCGGTGAAGGTCATGAATCCTCATCCAATCTCATCGACCATACCTCATACTCAAACAACCACTCGAGCGACCCAAACTATCATTGACATATAGAATAATCCTGAGCCTGATATCACTACATCCACCACCATCATCACCAAACAAACCCCCATCACCCCCACAACCCCAATCACCACCGCAAGAAACAACCATCCAACCCCAAACCATTGAACCTGATCCCATGCAGTTGTATCCCCCCAAACTACCCGATCATGTACCAGAACTCACTAGTCTAACCCCAGAAGTATCGATGCAGTCAATTGTTCCATTTGTACCCATTAAGGACACTCTTCCTTCGACAAAGACTCAAATTGTGCCAATACTGCAAGCCCCAAGCCCTCAACTCCCTCTCTCAACAATCAATGTTGAGAGTGTCATCCAAAGAAGTGGAACCATAGAAATTGTGGTCCAGAAAGAGGCAGAAGTACCAGAGATTTAGAAGGAACTTGAAATGACGTCATGACAGAGTGAAAATTTGTTGCAAGAACAATTATAGATAGTACTACAGAACCCGTAGCAGTGTGCAGATTTGGTGTAGATCTGCTTGGCAAAAATAGAGATGCTCCCATTCCTTCCATCAACGGTAAGGATGAGACTTGCACATCAGTCGCAAGGTCCATCTACACGGTAGAAAGAGGTGGAGACATCGTTGAAACACTCAATGGTCAATGGACTCCCACTGCAGGTCCGAGTACCCAGGTAGACCACTACTTCTTTTGGTGACCTTTCTTAATGGCCATCATCACATCTCATAGGGATGATCATAGCCTCAACTGATCAACTAGATCAGATACTCCAACAGGCTGAACGGGAAGCATAATTTTTCAGATATGCATTTTCAATAGGCCAAAACTCGGATATGGAACTATAGAATTGGAAAATGTAAAACTATGAATCACAAGCAAAAGAGTTTTGTTCGATAGAAGTGATACCAATAAGATAATATAAATCATGCTTCTCAGTACAATCAATACCTATTGTCTCCAAAAGAAATCTCAAGCATACACCAATACTAATTCTGACACATTAACACATGGAGCAACCTTTGCAGTTCAACTAAAGAAACTCTCCATCGACGGATGTTGACGAAGTGTCCAAGTCAGTTGGAAATTAGTGGAGAGTGCAAAGTCTAGTAGAATCATTTATAGGCCAAGCAACCCAATGGTGGGAGACACATGCACCTTGACTGCAAATGTGGAACACTTCCACTCTTTTCTTTTTCAAAATATTCGGTCAGAAAATATTGTTAGCCAATATTGACATCTCGATGTTCAATCCTGGGTTTGACCCAGTCGCTCACATCCAACAATGTGAGAAGGAATGGAGGAATTAAAGGTATATGTATGAAATGGTATGGCCTCACATGTTTCCAAACACGTTGGATGACATACCCCACAAATGGTATAAAATTGAGGAAGCATGTGGACACACATTCAAATAGAATGAAATAAAAAATAACTTCCTTAAAGACTTTGAATTAAGACCTAAAGAGACACTGTTGCAGGAAACAACAAGAGAGATAAAAAAAATCTTGGAACAACCAAGTCCCTAGGAAACTCATAAAAAAAGGGAAAAATAAAAGTCAACATGAGATCGAATTCGACTTGTAACTTAATATCGACACACAATTCAAATAAGATCATAGCTCATTGAATAATCATGGAAAAAATATTTTTTCTAGGAAAAATCTTTCGATGGAAGAAAACCCATCCAGAAGTACAAAACCATGTAAAAACAATATAATCTATAGCCAAAGAAGATGAGAAATATGATACCGAAAAATCTGACTTTCCGTCGAGTTATAATAAAGTTGTGGAAGGAGAACGTTGTTGCATTATGTTGTCATTGATGTCAAAGAGTTGGTGTCTTGTCATAGTATCATTGATGTATTGATCGATGGCCTATGTTTTCATAGATGTAATTGATGTCAAATATGTCAAGTGGTGTCATAGTGATGTATTTCCATGGATCGATGTATAAACGAGATGATGTAAAGGGTTGTCATTATTGTCTTGTCATGGTTGATAGGAATAACCAAATGGATAAACTTCAAAGTGGTCCCCTTATGGTGAAAGCCCTCACGGGAATATGCTCTTGGATAAAGTTCTCAAAGTGGTCCCCTTATGGTGAAATCCCTCACGAGAAGACACTTTGTGAAGTCAAAATGGTTAGGTAGCCCAGTAGTGTGGTTAGGGAGCCCAAGTTTGATTGAGGAATAATGTAATGAAGATCAGTGAATTTGCAGAAGAAACTATTCCATATGGATTGTATATGTCATGCCATTTCTGGTGATATGTGGAACGTCACATAACTCCTCACGGTTAGAGAGTTATGTCCATGTGAAGTTGGAGAACCCTCATTAGTTATCTAGAAGCCTCTAGAAGGTCAAAGAAGTCAAATTATTCTAGAAGGTACTAGAATAAGTTGACCAGTCAAAGTGGTTAGTCACGGGTTAAGTGGTTGCAACAAGAAAACAATTAAAAATAAATTAGTTACAACTATAATTGGAGAGTTTACTATTTGTGGATAAAGAGGGGAAAGTGGGCAAAGTGGCTAACTAAACAAGAAGTTAGTTAAGGGAAAAGAAGTTATGAATTGACTAATTATAGAAAAGTTGGTTGCAACAAGAAGTTGTGAGTAAAGATAAATTATTTAAATAATAAAGTAGTCAAAGTGGTTGCAAAGAGAAATTATTTAAATAATAAAGTGGTTGCAACAAGAAGTGGTGAGTTTACTATTTATGGATAAGTCAAAGTGGTTGTAAAAGAAATTAATTAAATAATAATGTTAGTTGCAACTAGGAGTGGAGAACTTACTATTTGTGCAAAGTGGTTAAGATAAGTGGACAAAGTGGTTAAGTTAAGTGGACAAAGTGGTTAAGTGGATAATTCTAGAGGAAGCTACTTGGAGAGTATAAATAAGAGAGCAAGGGTCTCCCATTAGTATCCATTGTGCATATTGAATATCTACAAGTGACTAAGGTAACCAAAGGAGACCTAAGGTGAATTTCAGAGGGAAGGTGAAGTAAAGAAGGCCGAAATTCAAGGTGTTAGCACTCAATAGTTTTCTAGGCTGTAGGAGAAAACCATCAAGGTAACCATTTCAGACCAAACTGTTGCCTAAAAGTTGTCCCTTTCAGTCAGAGAAGGTTCTCTCTACAAGTTTTCTACCCAATCTCACTTCAATAGCAACTTGATATTAAGCTCAATGACTATATTTTCTGTAAAGCAAGGGTTTTGGTTTTATGAGTGGTTGAACAAGAATCAAAGACAAGCTATGGGCATGGAGTCATGAGTTTGAAACTCAAAGGTAAAGGTCAATAATGGTTTGTAAGCAGTTCAGCAACAAAGGCAATATAGGTAGTGTTTTCAAAACATAAAGCTTATGTGATGTAGTAGAAGAGTAAAAGAAAAAGATAGTTGAATATGAACCATCGCTTAAGATGAATTTCACATCCAACTTTAGAGAAAGAAAAATAAAGTGTTCAGAGCATTATTGCAAATGAGTTATGAATCAATGTACTGCAATGAAAACTGAAAACACAGACATTCATATGATAACAAATATAAGGAAACATGAACATGAAAGGAGAACACTCTTTTGAAAACACCTGACACGGGAATCTTTGCTGCAAAAAATGCTTAGTAGTTCTTTATTGATATGTTTCCATTAAGCACAAAAAACAAAATACAAAGCATGAAGATAGCTTACTTCTCCCTTTGGTAAAACCTAGAAAAATTTGAAAAATTTTAAAAGGGTGGATCAACAAGAAAAAAAAGGAGGGAGCATATTAGTAGGCTACACCATTGGGCAATGGAGTCACACAAACATCCTGAAGTTAGAAGGCATTTGAAGATCATATAAGAAAAATGGATTACAAGATGCCAGATGGAAGAAAGGATTAGTTAACATAAAGTAGATCATACATTGAACAAAGATCCTCTCTGCAAAACAAATGGGAAAGCTACTTGAATAAATACAATGAGTTATAGGCAATCACAACAAACCCTTTGTTGCTCAGGAATCTATAAATCAAATACAGCCATTGATCCTCAAAAGATACAATTCATTCAAGTAAGATAGAAATTCAGATGAACAACAAAGAGAACACAATCTGATATAACTAATCTCATGAATCTTCGATGACAAAAATGTTGGTTACAAGCAGGCCCTCAGGCTTAAAAATCAACAACTAGAACTGCACGTCAAGCATTCTCCTCTCTTGGATCATGAATCCAACCCTTTTCTCATCAAAAACCCTTTAATTTATAGTGAATAATCTCTATCTACCCTAATGAGGTTGAAACAAATGAGTTACATAGGATCCTCCTCCATTTAGGAGTCTTGTTACAAAAGATTCCAACAAAATCCTAACAAATTCCTATTTTTGGGGGATTTTGTCTATGATGATAAATTCCTTTTGAAACAGCTCATCATGATTGATATAGAGATGGAACACATGTCCCTCGTGTCCAAAAACACCCTAGGATACCATTTGAACCTTCCTTGATAGGTGGCAACCTCCAAACAAGGCGAATATCCAACAATTATGCAAAACAGAGAGTTTACAGCGTCAGTTTGCAATTCACTGGTGTTTTAATTATATCTCTTGAATTATAAATTGGGTTAGTCTGAAATTTGGACAGAAAATCAATGACATTATCATGCTCCTCCACAAAAAAATTCAAAAAAACCCACATCACCATTTTGGATTTATGATCAAATCTGTAAAAGAAGTTGCTACAGGAAATGAGTTCGCATCGAAGTTAGCAGCATCTGTCACCAGTGCGCAGTGCCAGTTTGCAGCGCCAAAAGGAAAATACATCCAAAACCACTTTCTCAAGCTTCAAACAGGATGAAAACCCTCATGGAGTACCTGATGGTCCTAATGTTGATGTGAGTGTTGATAAGTCTGAACGTGTGTTCCTACAACCTATCCAAGCTACAACACTCCTCCTTAACTAGTTCACAGCACCAACTCAAATATAGCTTGCACACTTCGAGGAGTCTGTTAGTTGATGGTATGACATAATCCCTGGAGAAATGGTTAAATTGTAGGCTCTGAAAACCATAAATCCTCCTTGAGATGATCAATCATATGTGTTAACATCTGGCTCCACAAGGTATGGCATGCTCCATGTGAGTTTCCAAGAACATGCACTTTCAATGCCTTATCCAATATTCCATCTTTGTCTACAAAACTTGTATGCATGAGAGAACCTCTGCTCCTTATTGAAAACTGAGAACATTCACACACTGAAAACAAAAACCACTGCAAACCAAATTCAAACTGAAGGTTGCATTCAAACTAAAAAACAAATGCTTGCATGGCAAACTTATTTATATACATTCCTACTCCTAACTGCTGAAAAAATGAACTTTCAAATATATATAAATTTCCTCAGTAACCATACAAATAACTTTGTGACTGAATGATCTTCATCCTCATCTAGGAAAATGAGCACTAAGTAACAATAGAGACATAATCACAGCCACACATACTTCCTTGAAAAATCATAATTACAATCCAGGAACTTTGTTCTTATGATGACAACAACTGAAAAACTATTGTTGCAAAACATCTCCATATAGATAGCAACAGGATCTTGAAATCAGTACAAAACTTGTTGTGGCTCATCAATGAATTCCTGCTTTGTTGATTCAAGCATGGGCTGGCTTGAAAATTGTTGTAATATATTTCCACTTTTTTCAGCAATTTCCAGTGAATATGGGTGAATATGAAATGGGATCTCAAGATCTATAGTTGGGACTAGCTCATTTTTACATTTGTAATAATCAAGCTGAAAATGAGAGTTGTCAACAAGTAGTGTATCAGAGACATGTCTATCTCTTCTAGTCCATTTTCTTGTGAAGGCATATCATAATGAAGATCATTCAAAATTTCTTGATCATCATGAAAAGTACTTTCTTCTACGGAAAATGCTTCATCACAAGTATGATTTTTGTGACAAGCAAAGTATTTACAAAGTAAAGAAAACTCATCACACCATTTTTCATAAAGATGTTCAGCAAAAAAATACTCCTTACAAAACAAATTAAAAGCAACTGTCAAAGAGTTGATACTTGAAAGTGGAAGAGATCGGCACCAGTCACGAGTTATTCCCTCTAATGAGTACCTGAAAAGCTTGATCTAAACATCCTCATGCACGATTTGAAGTCGATGAATAAAATCATGGAAATATAGCAAGTGTTCAGTTGGTACTTCCCAATATTCTCCTTTAAATATGGGAAGGAAACCTTCCCATTCATCTCTACTAGGCACTGGATTTGGAAAACCGACTATATTTGAAAAATTGCAGAAAGCATACCTCTGAGCTCAGATCTTGTCCATTTCAAAATAGTGGAGTCACCAATAGATATCTGAACAGTGGAGCCTCCATGGTGAAATATAAGCAGTCTTAAAGTGTCTATCTTCAATTCACCATCCAAATCTAGATATAATCATCATAGTTCACCCAGGGAAGGTGTCTTCATTGTCATCCCCGACAACGGTGCCAAGATGTTAGCACCCAATAGTTTTCTAGGTTCTAGGAGAAAACCATCAAGGTAACCATTTCAGACCAAAATTTTGACTGAAATCTGGCCCTTTCAGTCAGATAAGGCTCTCTCTGCAAGTCTGCTACCCAATTTCACTTCAATAGCAGCTTGATATTAAGCTCAATGACCAGATTTTCTGTAAAGTAAGGGTTTTGGGTTTATGAGTGGTTGAACAAGTATCAAAGACAAGCTATGGGAATAGATTCATGAGTTTGAAACTCAAAGGTAAAGGTCAATAATGGTTTGTAAGCAGTTAACCAACAAAGGCAAGATAGGCAGTGTTTTCAAAACATAAAGCTTATGTGATGTAGTAGAAGAGTAAAAGAAAAAGATATTTGAATATGAAGGATCGCTTAAGATGAATTTCACATCCAACTTTAGAGAAAGAAAAATAAAGTGTTCAGAGCATCATTGCAAATGAGTTTTGAATCACTCTACTGCAATGAAAACTGAAAATATAGACATTCATATGATAACAAAGATAAGGAAACATGAACATGAAAGGAGAACGCACTTTTGAAAACACCTGACACAGGAATCTTTGCTGCAGAAAATGCTTAGTACTTCTTTATTGATCCATTTCCATTAAGAAAAAAAAAAAAACAGAGCATGAAGATATATTACTTCTCCCTTTGGTCGAACTTGAAAAAAATTAATATAATTTAAAAGGGTGGACCAGCAAGAAAGAAAAAGAAAGAAAGGGATGGCAGCAAACTGCATATCAGTAGGCTACACCATTGGGCAATGGAGTCACACAAACATCCTGAAGTTAGAAGGCAATTGAAGAGCATATCATAAAAATGGATTATAAGATGGCAGATGGGAGAAAGGATAAGTTAACATAAAGTAGATCATCTATTGAACGGATATCCTCTCTGCAAAAAAAATGGGAAATCTACTTGAATAAATACAATGAGTTCTAGGCAATCACAATAAACCCTTTGTTGCTCAAAAATCTATAAATCAAATACATCCATTGATCCTCAAAAGATACAATTCATTCAAGTAAGATATAAATTCAGATGAACAACAAAGATAACACAATCTGATATAACTAATCTCATGAATCTTCAATGAAAAAAATGTTGGTTAGAAACAGGCCCTCGGGCTTACAAATCAACAACTAGAACTACTCCTCAAGCTTTCTCCTCTCTGGATCATGAATCCAACCCTTTTCTCATCAAAAACCCTTTCATTTATAGTGAATAATATCTATCTACCATAAGGATGTTGAAACCAAGGAGTTACATAGGATCCTACTCCATTTAGGAGTCTTGTTACAAAAGATTCCAACAAAAGCCTAACAAATTCATATTTTTTTGGGATTATGTCTATGATGATAAATTCCTTTTGAAACGAGTTCATCATGTTTGATATGGAGATGGAAAACATGTCCCTCATGTCCAAAAAACTCCTAGGAGACCATTCTAACCTTCCTTGGCAGGTGGAAACCTCCAAACAAATCAAATATCCAACAACTATGCAAAACAGAGAGTTTGCAGCGCATTGGTGTTTTAATTATATATCTTGAAATACAAACTGGGTTAGGCTAAAATTTGGACAAAAAATCAATGGCATTATCATGATCCTCCACAAAAAAAAATCATAAAAACCCACATCACCGTTTTGTATTTATGATCAAATCTATAAAAGCAGCTTCTACAGGAAATGAGTTCGCAATGCCTGTCACCAGTGCGCAGCGCTAGTTCGCAGCGCCAAAAGGAAAAAAAAAATCCAAAACCACTTTCTCGTGCTTCAAATAGGATGAAAACCCTCATGTAGTACCTGATGATCCTAACGTTTTTGTGGATGTTGATAATTCTGAACGTGAGTGCCTGCAACCTATCCAAGCTACAACACTCCTCCTTAACTAGTTTGCACCGCCAAATCAAATATAGCTTTCACACTTCAAGGAGTCTATTAGTTTATGCTATGACATAATCCCTGGACAAATGGTTAAATTGTAGGCTCTGAAAACCATAAATACTCCTTGACATGATCAATCTTATGTGTTAACACAAGGGAGGATAAAGTCTTTTGATGATGCTTTCTAAGGTATGTTATTTACAGGTCATCTCACCATTTTCTAAATAACTTTTTTTATATAATGATTCAGACAACCAAATATGGCAGATGTTGAGAAAACATATCCAAGTAACCGTGATAAAATTTTCAGCTTATGGGTCGTTGTATTTTTGGAGTTACACTCTGTGGAAACTAGGGTTTGTGGTTAGTCGTAAAACCTGTCTAAAACAAAAGAGTTCGGCATTTCAATAGATGATAGACCAAAAATGGATAGAATAGGTGACTATTGGTCTGACAAAAAAACCATGGAAATAGTCTACCCGCTAAAATAATATCAAGATGTCTTTGCATGATACTACAAAGATCTCAAAGGATTGGTGTAAGAGATGGGGGAAATGAAAATCGAACTCATCCCCGTTGCTAAACCTATTAAAAAAAACCATACAAGCTGACACACAAATACAATCCCATTGTCCAAAAATAAATTGAATCCATGCTCGATGTTGGTATTATATATCTGATCGAAAAGTTAGAATGGGAAATCCCCATGGTCCTGCAACCCAAGAAGCATGAACCAATGAAATTAAGAATATGTGTCAACTTCCAAGCACTGAATAAACTCACAGTGATCAATCCATTTCTGACACCATTTGTTGATGAGATTATCAATGAAGTAGAAGGACATGAATGTTACTTGTTCATCGATGGATTTTATGGATACAATAAAGTACCTATAGCTAAGGAATATCAAGAAAAAACTACAATTATTTTTTTCTTCTGAATTCAGATCATTTGAATAAAAATTCATGTCATTTGGCCTAAAAAACACCCCAACAATCTTCTCAAGGATAATGGTAAAGGAATTTAAGGAATATACTTATAAAACAATGGTCGTGTACTTTGATGACTTGACTATATACAACCTACTAAAATACCACTTCCAGTGGTTACAATGATGTTGGAAATATAAAAGCAAATCCAATTATCTTTAAACATCAAAAAGTGCATCGTTTCCACGCCTATATGCATATTGTTGGGCCATATTGTCTGCAAGGATTGGATAAAAGTCAACATGGACAAAATTAAAATCATCCTTGACTTGAAACCACCATTCAACCAAAAATAGATCAAAATATTCCTTTGCCACATCAGTTACTACAAAAATTTCATATGTCACTACTCCGACATCATGTTTCCAATCGATAAGATTTTAAAGAAAGAATTCGAGTTCTAATGGAGCCAAGAACGTACAAATATTTTGAACTATTAAAAATAAAATGGGTAGAAGTGTCCATCCTTTGATTTCCAGACTAGTCAAGGAAATTTCATGTTCATGTTCATGCTTTAAATGTCGTTGTTGGTGCAGTCTTAGCCCAGCCATATGATGACATGGTCGACCACCTGAATGCAGATGCTATTCAGAAACTAAATAAAGCAGAAAGGAATTATTCGACGACCGAACATGAAGATTTAGCAATGATTCTTTCCCTGCTAAAATTTCGACACTATCTGCTAGCAAATCCATTTACATTTTTCACATACCATCAAGCATTGTAATATCTAGTCAATAAACCTGTCCATCAAGGGGAAATTTGTCGATGGCTACTACTCTTTCAAAAAATCGACTTTTAAGTAGTAGTCCACCCGATAAATAAGTATATCGACCCAGATAATCTATCCTGACTTGAAATAGGGGAAGATCCGACAGGGATAGATGATGAATTAGCATACGTGAATCTATTCAAGGTTGAAGTCGTTCCCAAAGAACTAGAATAAATCACAAATTTTCTAGAAGAAGGGAAAGCACTCAAAGATCTCCCAACCAATAAACAAAAAATCCTAGCCATGAAATTTGCACCATTCACTCTCATGAATGGATATATTTACAAGCTAGGAATTGAAAACATTATGTGACAATGTGCATTAGAGCATGAACGTGAAGACATCATCAATGAAGCACATGTAGACCCGACAAGGGGGTCACTTTCAAGCCGACATGACAACTAGGAAAATCCTTCAAGCCAGACTCTGGTGGCCAAATTTACATAAATATTGTCAAGAACAAGTAAATAAATGAAACAAGTGTCAAAGGTTAGGCCTACCACTGTGGAAGAAGGAAATTCCCTTGCACTCAGTAAACCCCAATTTATCATTTGAAATCTAGGATATTGTTGTCAACCCTTTCTAAAAAAGTGTGAAAAGGTTGGGAGAAAAATACATTATTAAAATAGTCAAATTTTAACAAAGTGGTAAAAGGTAGAACCAGTCAAGAACTATACAAAGGAAACAACTACAAAGTTTATTTATGAAAATATAGTAACCATATCTGGTTTTCCCTTAATGATAATCAATGATCAAGGAACCCACTTCATCAAGAGTACAATCAAAGTATTGTTGAATAAATTCATGATAAACATATTAAGAAAAAAGACATCAATAATGGAGACTTGGTATTGTTATATGAAAACTGAGTAAAAGGTAAACCAAGCAAGCTAGAGACTACATCGATGGGTTTGTTTGTGGTCAATGAAATATGAACTTCAGGAGCAGTACAATTGAAAACCATACAAGGGCATAATTTCAAGAAGTCAGTCAATGGGGCACATCTAAAAAGATATCATACATAGTTTCCTAAATCCCTACTGGTGAAAACCTCCTTGGGGGAACCAATAGGACGTGGTTAGGTCGAAAACCCATCAAGGAGACCCAAGTTGAAAAAATGAATAAATAAAAAATAAATATATATAAAAAGATTAAAATAAAAAGCTAAGCAAAGTTAAGAAAATCCATAATTATAATCAATTATTCGGTTACCGAGATTAGGTACAAAAAAGTGTCTACTAAAAGCTATATGATCGCCTGAATGCATTCAATGTATTCACTCATGACTATCACATTTCAATATGTGGAGAGCCCATAGTCCCTGGGCAACAATTAGAGAAGAAACACATAAACCAAGAGAAATTTCGATACCTAGATGAGACTTGTGCCACTACTTAAAAAAGCACACCAGTGGACCAATCGAAATCGAAAGACATCATCCAGTCGAAGAAATAAATCACAAGTGTGAATTTTGAATATTAAGCAAGCGAGGAAAACATCAAGTGAGTGAGCATACAAGAAACACCACAATCAAATAGGAATACCCTAGCAACGCAAGCATGGTCTCAAAAGACCAAATATTAATCAAGTTGACAAGAAAACAAAAGCGACATGATTGGGAAATTCGACTGGAGGATTTCGACCGAATGGATAACCCAACCTGAGCATACATCACAAGCGAATGTTGACCGCATAAACAAAACCTCCAAAAGTCATAAATCTGGAGTCGTAGAAACAACTAGCCACCATGAATACATAATTAATGAACAATGGGAGGAGATCAATCACCATATCATTGTCGATGAAAATGTATTTTAACATGAACAAGTAATCAAATTCGACACTATGACCGAGGCATGTGATTTAATGTCACCAACGAACGAATTAAATCTCCCACTCCAATTCCCACCTATAAATATGGACGAAGCATACAACTTCACCTCATTTTTGTTTACACCCGAGCATTCAAGCAAGCAGAGTCCCAAAATCCAAGTTGTACACCAAAATCCAGAGATTCAGAAACCTTCATTGGATAAGAAATAAATTATAGATATGCCTAGAATGAGAGGACAAGTAGAAGATTCCCTATTTGAATCAAGGACAAAGGAAAAATTCAATAAAGCAGGTGCAATAGAATTGGAAATACTAATGCATAACATTAATGATCTATGAATAGAAGAAATAAAATCATATCGATAATGGAAGAAATTTAAGAAATGGTGAATGAAGGATTATAAATGGAAGGAGGAAACTAATTTCCTCAAGAAATCAATAATTCATCACTTTCTGGGTGCACCCCAAATTGCAGAATTCGATAGATAGAAATAGGAAGCTGCAAAGTTCCTCGTAAGTCGCTATCACAGTGGATACCTCTAACTCTGAATCATGGGAGGTATGATCCATAGGATTAATAGAATACCACATGGAGGCGCACCTGTGCCTAAAACCATAAATGTCAACGACTAGTTGCAGATCCTCACGAGCAGGACATCGGCCAAAAACTCGAAAGGACTGTTAATTAACAGAGTAGTTGAACCTCTTGTAAAATAGACATGCATCTTAGTTTCTCTATGCTTTACAACCACTGGTCAAGTTTCAAATGTGAATCTCACAATGTTGGAACCATCAGCCAAATATGTCAGTCGGGAGCACGATTTGACTGGGTTGAGCACTTAGCCACGCTAATTAGAAACAATTGCGTTGATTTTCAAGAGTATGGGCAGGCCATCAAATTCTCAACACTCCTAATATGTCTCACCATGAGTCAAGTCGACCCTGTCATAGAACCTACATTCACTCTAAAGTAGACTCCAACTATGAATAACTAAAACACTTTTGAACCTGGGGCAGTCGAATCATCAGAGCCACCCCCGTCCAAGATAATGTTTATGTGTTGGGTGAACCATCTCAAGAATGTCTCCCTTAAATGGAGATTCAAACAAAAGGTTCGTCGAGCCTTACTGCCTAGCGCACAAATTAAACTCAGCCTTGACCACACCAATCTATGGTGTGGAATTAATGGAGGTTTGCCACTAGAAGAGCTAGTGTATCAACCGACGAAGATCCATGGTTTCAAACACCAATTCCACTAGATATACTCAACAGTGATTCAACCATTATAACACCCTTGATATATGGTGAACAAGAAGAACAAAGGGAATCAATGATATATACAGAGCCATTTTTTCGAAACCTGGATGACGAAGCAAGCCCTCCAGCGAAGCAGACCCCGACCAAAAGGAAGTTGGAAGAAAAAAAGACTAAAGGTAATCAAGACATCAATGTTGATACAATTTCTGATGATGTAAGTATGATATGGTACAAAACATTCAAATCAAATGCAACCCTTGACTTTAGTGACCCACAAACAATATAGAAAATTGTTGACTTTACAAACAAGTTAGCTAAGAGGGATCGACAAAAAGAAAAGGACGAAGCGGTTACTGAAAACATCTTAAAGTTGAGTATTGGCCCAGAATTCCAAGAATATATAGCTAGCCTAAAATAAAAGAATGAAAAAGAAAAGAAAGATAGATCATCTCTATATAAGCAGTTTGAGACAAGAATAAAAAATAAACAAAGGATGGACAAGCAGCAAGAACATATCACACGTCGGTCGACAACGGTTCAAACACATCGGTCAAAGATCATTTGAACATACCCTAGTAAGAAACCATTTACAAATAATCCACTCACAGGATGGGTCTACCTCACAAGATAATCTCCTCCACCCAAGGCAACACCAATCACTGAAGAAAAAACAACAACGAATAAATTAGAAAAGAAAAGAAAGGAAACTAGGAGAATCCCCCAATAAATATCATCAGAAGAAAACAATTTAGACAACCCACCTAATGACAACAATAAGGGAAGGAAAGAGCACTCATGGTTGGAATAAATCAATACCAATGTGAAAAATGGATCCACCATGAAATCCACTATAATTGAGGATTTCCTTAACAGAGCAAGAAAGTCAAGTTCCTGACTCACACCAGTCGAAAATCGACACAAATAAATAAAATCAGTCAGTCAATCCTGACCCAAATGTAGTATCAAACACATCATAACAAACATGGAAAGAAGGTACAAACACTCAAGTATCAAAGAACAATCCTCCTATGCAAAATTCAGCCGACACACAACCATTGAACAATATATCCTAGCTCCCTGACAAAATCCAACTAGGAAATAGGTAAAGATAACCAAGACCAGCAGACAGAATGAGAAAATCCCACTAACCAGACAGAAGAACAAAAGGATGGAAATGATGCAGGAAACAAATCACCACCAAAAAATCCTCCAAGTCAGACCGACACCATAGAGCATTCCAAAACACTCGATCAAGGAAAGGATGAAAATGAAAATAAGAAAGATACCAATACACGACCAAAGTCATAACAACACAATAAATAAACTCAAAGAAACAAAGATTCCAAAAAAGGCACAGGTGGAGACAAAGGAAAATAAAACAAACCAGAACAACAAAATCCAAACAAGAAAAAGGAGAAGGTCGTTGACAGGCGAAACACTACGCCAAATTCAACCACATTCACAGTGTTTAAAGCAATTGGGTCGACATATACACCAATAGAGACATAATTCGACCCAATAGCTGCATTGGATGAAAAAATAATGGATTTATACAATGAGGTATCTAAAGAAGCAACAAATAGGTGGAACAAGTGTCTAAGTGAATGAACACAAATGAGGTAAAGAAGAAACAAGGAGAAAGAGATATTAAAAAACTGTGTTATGCTTGCAAAGAAAAAAATGGGCATTGATCATCTAACGGAAGGAGTTGATCCTCTTGTTGCAATGAGAAGTCAGATTGAAGTAGTGGTAACTACATGGGAAAAAAAAACATGTAGAAATTCAACATATGAAGTAATAAAATAAAGATCTCAAGTAGATGCACAATAGGGTAATGAGAGATAATCAAACTAGGTTAGTTTAGCAAACAATAACAATATTGCAGTTCAAATTGTAGAAATTTAAGGTGGTCCAAGAACAAGTTGAACTGGCTAGCTCACAGGAAGCCACTCTAAACACAGTACTCAACAATTGGCCATCATACTTTTCTACCACATACAACAAACTCAAAATACATAAAATTGTAATTTTCGACTTGATAACAACTTGAGTTCTTGCCACCGATGAAAAATCCAAGTAGGTTATATCTAGCTAGCTAGAAAAATAAAAATTAGTCGAGGTAAACCTAACACGACAAGAAAGAGAATGGATGGAAGAAGCAAGTAAATCCTAGATAGTAACAAATCAATTATCTAGGAACCTTGAAAAAATAAAAGAGAAAATCGAAGAAACAAAGAAAACGCTCGACCCAAAGTCGACCTTGTACATGAAGCATCCTTAACATATAACTTAGAACTTTTGGGGAAAATGAAGACAATGGAGATAGAAGCACAACATTCAGTTGAGGAATGGTGAATGTTCTCCAAGAACTTGCTACATTCAAGCCCTACCATTTATCAAACAACATTCAAAAGGTTACCACAGTCACCTGCAGAGTAGTAGGAGGCACCATCAACTTACCGACAAAACTTTCAGTTTTTCAACCCTGCACCTTATGAATCGAACAAGCTAGCTACCGATCATCAATCCATAACCCCAGAGGTAATCATTGAAGGGTCTAACTAATCACATATTCCAACAAAATTAACACCTCTATTGTTTGATGAAAGAACACATGAGTGGCATATTCCTCAATCTAGAAATGAGCATCCAATGCAACCATCAGAAAATCCATGAAGCATATAAATCCCAGCAGGATTCGACACCAACAACTTCTTTCATTCTCTCTCTCTCTCTCTATCTCTATCTCATTCTTATTTTTTAATAACTACAAAAATCACATAGTAGAAAAAATTTGTATTTTTTCACACTCCCCTCTTTCTTAGGATGAGTAAGGAATTAAGGAGGGGGTAGATGTTGTAGGGGCTAGTTGGCTCTTTCGAATATACATGACATTCAACTAACCAATTTGACTGGAGTAGTCGGTTAGGAATTTGGTCGAATAGACAACTAGAGTCGACCGAATTGACATTTAAAGAATGTAACCA
>SNQJ01S0004830.1:240622-250890 GCA_010110895.2 Picea sitchensis
CCCCCCCTTAATTCGAAGGGGTGTGTGTGAGTCCAAACATCATTCTGAACTTCTCAATTTTTTCTCTTCCAAGCGCTTTGGTGAATATTTATGCAATTTGATCATTTGTGGAACAATGTATTAAGTGAATAGTCTTGGCCTCTACATGATATCGAATCAGGTGATACTTTGTGTTGATGTGCTTGGTTCGATCATGGAATTTGGTATTCTTGGCCAACTTGATTGAAAAAATTACTTTCAACTAGAAGAGGAGTAGAATTCACTTGTTTCTCTTGCAAATCTTCAAGTATTTTCTTTAGCCACACAATATCCTTTGTCACTTCTGCAGTTGCCACATATTCTGCCCTTGTTGTGGAATTTGTTGGAACTGATTATTTGCATGATCTCTAGGAGATAATTATTGATCCAAGACTCATGAGATAGCCTGAAGTTGATACTCCATTTTCCTTATCTCCATCAAAGTATGAATCATAATATCCAATCAAGTTGAAATCATCCACCTTAGAGTAACTGAGTCCAAAATATTGAGTTCCTTTTAAGTATTTCATAACTCTTTTTGCAGTAGACCAATTTCCTTCAGAAGGCTTTTGCATGAACCTAGAAATAATCAAAACAACAAATGAAATGTCTAGTCTGGTGGTACTAATATAGATAAGATTTCCAACAAGTTGTCTATACTCGGTTGCATCCTCAAATTCATTCCCTTCTTTTGATGTGAGTTTCAAATTTAGTTCCATTGGAGTAGAAACTGGATTGCACTCAACCATGTCAATCTTTTTCAACAGTTCTCCAATGTGCTTCTTCTGGGAGATGAATATGTACCTTGGATTTTGAATCACTTCAATTCCCAAATAGTAGTGAAGATGTCCCAAATCTGTCATCTCGAAGCCTTTCTTCAACTCTTTCTTTATGGATGCAATGTAGCTCTCATTGTTCCCTGTTATCTATAGATCATCTACATATACTAAAAGATATACAATAGTTTTTCCAACTTTCTTGACAAACAAAGTTGCATCGTCAAGATTGAAATTCTTGAAATTCAATTTCAGAAGATGCTTGGTTAACTTTACATACCATGCTCATGGTGATTTTTTCAAGCCATATACGGATTTGATGAGCTTGCATACCTTATGTTCTTGTCCCTTCACAAAAAATCCTTCTGGTTGAGACATGAACACATTCTCTTTGAAGTGTCTACCATGGAAAATAGAGTGCAGATGGTAGCCCATTTTGTGCTACCATGGAAAATAGAGTGCAAATGGTAGCCCATTTTTCTATGGGGGGGAAAGTATCCTCATAATCAACACCTTATTTTTGTACAAATCCTTTTTCCATGAGCCTTTATTGTGCTTGTCAAGTGATCCATATTATATGTAGTTGTTCTTGAATACCCACTTGAAGACAATTGGTTTGGTTCCAAATGGAGTATCCACCAACTTACATGTCCCATTCTTGATTGAGATGGTTCTGAGTTCTCATTGAGCCTCAACTTTTCAATATTCTTGATCACATAATTTAACTGAATCTTAGGTTTTGATGAAGTGGAGGGAAATTATTCATGAGAGGAATATGGTACTTTATAAGTAAATTCCATAGATTGACCCAAGATAGGGATCCCCCCTTCAACATGTGGAATCTCATCATCAAATTCATGATATGTCTTTACACGAGTGAATCTATCCAGATGATCAAGTTGCCTCTCAACAATTTCATCGTTCTTGGTGGATTCAAGAAATATCACATCTATGGAATGGGATGAACTTATTTTTTGTCTCATCGTAAAGATGATACCCCTTAGGGGTATTTGAGTACCACAAGAAGATGGACTTTCGACTCCTTGCATCAAGCTTGCTTCTTTTCTCCATAGGAATCAAGGCATAGCAGGTGGAACCAAAGATCTTGAGATACCTCACCGAAGGAATGCGGCCATACAACATTTCATATGGAATCTTGTTTTTAAGAGCATGATATGGACACCTATTTTTAACATAAAATGAACATAGAACTGCATCAACCCAAAACATCAATTTAACATTCTTGAAAAACATTATGGAACGAACCAAATTTAGGAGTGTCATGTTCATTCATTCAACCACACCATTTTGTTGGGGATTGTATGGAACTGTGATCTGATGTT
Source organism: Picea sitchensis (assembly GCA_010110895.2). Taxonomy (NCBI): domain Eukaryota; kingdom Viridiplantae; phylum Streptophyta; class Pinopsida; order Pinales; family Pinaceae; genus Picea; species Picea sitchensis. The sequence goes on from SNQJ01S0004830.1 coordinate 242,760, forward strand.
TGATCCCATGTTGGTGAAGGTATATTTCAAATCCATTAGAAGTATATTCTCTTCCATTATTAGTGTGAAGGGACCCAATACGACATTGAGCTTCATTTTGAATCCATACATGAAAAATTTTAAATGTTTCAAAACCTTTTGATTTATCTTTTAGAAAATACACCCAACACATCCTGGTGTAATCATCAATAAATGAAATGATATATTTATTTCCATTTGTAGAAGGAACATGCATAGGGCCGTGTTGAGGGGTCCTAAATCCATTTAACTCAACAACAGGAACCAAACCCGCCACGGAGGCCCAATTAGACTCTGCAGCATTTGATGGTGGAATGGTTCTCTAGATCTTCCGATCTTGCCAATTTATCGATGGGTTTTACATAGTGATTTACATGATATATTCTTGTGAAAGTTCCTCCTTAAGTTTAAACGTTCTCTTTTTGTATTTTATTTTATTGGATGGGTCTGATAAAAATATGTGTGCTAGTATAAACCAGCTGGTAAAAGGGGGAATATTAATTATTGAAGAAGGATGAGCTTGGGATAACCCTTGTGCTCAAGCATGTAGACAAAGATATTCACACATGTGACAAGACTATCACTAATACATTAACTTGTTGGTATTTCAATTATTGACTGAGTTACAATTATCGAAATAAAACATACATGCAATAAAATGATGGAAAGAAAAATAGTTTCCTTAGCTCTAGCATTAATCACACATTAACACGATGATTTTCTTTCATCATTAGAGACAAGAACTACAAAAAAAAAAAATTGAAACAACTAACTTATCAATAGATTCATAAACTCTTACTCATTACAGCGTCCATTCATGAAATAAAGTCGGAAGTAATTCCTCCTCAAATCCAATCACACAACGTCTTTGATGAAAAACAAAAGTTTGTCTCCGGTCCTAAACAGGACTTTATCAATTAAGGTAGTTCGGAAATAGTTCTTTACAATTCCAAAAATGAGGGTATTTTCCAAAACCATCGACCTTTGCTAAAAGGCCAATCCTCTTATTTATAATGAATCATTAACTAAAAATAGCTGCTATGAGTGCAAGATAAGTAAAACAAAATATCGCCACATGGCACTTTCAGCTCTTTGTCTTCCTGGAATCATCAAATAGTTTTACTGAAGTGGGTGACTCTTCTCATACTCCGACCATTTGATGAAGATTTCCTCGCATGTGTTGGCATAAGGGAACCTGTGTTGGTCCATCGAGGCTGAAAGGATTTCTTTCACTTCTACTTCCTGTGCTCGGTACTTGAATATTTTAACATTTAACTGCTGCAAAACTGCTCGAGCCTTGATCGGACGCTCCATGAACTGTTGTACTTGACCTGGCACCATTCTCACCACCTTTTTTATCTTTGTTGTCCATGCTGAGTCTTGATCTGCATGTTGCTTAACTATTTCATGCAGGTCGACAAAGTCCTCGGGTGAGTCAAATTCTGGGAGGTCGATTTCTTTCATCTCTCAATTAATCTTTTCCCATCTCTTTTCGCAATCGACCCATTTCTATTGAATCTCCCACTGAGGTTCATGGGCCATTTTTACCTAGTATTTGGTCGCTTTCTTGATCTGATCTATGTTGTTGTCCCTCAGCAACCGAATTCCATGCTCTTCCGCATCTCGGCCCTTTTGAACCGCGTTGATGTAATCGATCCTTTATATTGCTTGGTGAGCCTTCTCATACCACCTTTCCATGTCCTTGCAGGTCGCTAGTGCCAGAAGGGTGTCTTCTTGGAAATCATCTATACCTGTAGTGAAAAGGTTTCGTTCATTCATGAATTTTTCATAGGCATCTTGAAACTCACTTCTCAAAAACACTGTGGACTGTGTGGACTGATAGTATTTTTCCAAATGGCGTAGATGCTCCAACTCCTTAAGTGCAATGGCTAGCTCCTTTTCATCCCTTCTTGCTCTATTCAATGTGGCATTTGTGATAGCCATCCCTGCACCAATAAACTTGGATGTCTTGGCATGTTCTGTGTTGAGCATCTTCTCCTCTGTGGTGATGAGAATCGAACTATCCAATGTAAGCCTCCTCTTCTTAGTGGTTCTCTTCATGATGGCTTTCTCTTCCGATCATAGGTGATTTCTTGTATATCGACAACCTCATCAACAAGTTTGGGGATTTGATGTTCTCCCCAGGTTAGAGTATTTCCCAGGCACCCGACTGTGTACCTGTTCTAGGATGGGTTCCTGAACTTATTCCATATATCTCGATGGCTTGGCCTTTGTTTGTTGCCCATCGACTGGTGAGGTATCGGCCAAAATTGAAGCACCAGGGGTAGGTTTAATACTTACTTGGTAATCGGTTGTTGATGTGTCGATTTATTAATGTAGCACTTCCTCTTTTTGACCTCCCGATCCTAGCTCATCCCTCAATATGTCCATTTGGGTTCCCAGCAAGTCGAGTAGCGTAGTGTCATGGACACTTTCGACCTCATGGTTTCTCTACGGAAGGGTTTGAATTGGAGCATTGGGACCTGGGGTAGATGCTCTGTCAGGTTCCCTTTCCTTTGTAATATGCATTGGAGTCACCAGGGAAACCTTTGAACTCTCCTCATCATCATAGATGGTTATTAAGTCGAACAAGAGGTTAGGTACACTTGTCCTACCAGGTGTCCTCGATATCTCAGGATGGTTTGAAATTCCCCTTGGTTATCTGATCTGCGGTGATGGAACTTCAGAGTTTTTGGGCCCGATGATTTATTCAAGTTGTATTGGCTCTAAGACACTTGGATCTCCTCTCCTTGTGATTGGTTTGTCAGTGGGGATCCTTGAAATCTATACGAGGTCAGGATCATTCTATAACTAGTAAATGATTCTTTGTGCCCCTTCTAGCAAGAGAAACCCTCTTCTTTGTGCTTCTGTAGTCTCTGTCGCTCTGATCTCTTCCTAAACTCTGAGGGCCTCTTGAGTCGACTTATCTATTGTCTCCACTTATCTATCCATGCTCATGGCCTTGAACCTGGTCATATTTGGGTTGGACATCCTCTGTACTACCTCCTCCCAGTCTTGATCACACTCTATGAAAATTTCATCCTCAAATTTGTCATGCACGTATCGCCAACAGGATGATACCTATGAAGCATGTTGGAGGACCAGGCATTTAGGGTCGTGCTTGTAGAATCAGCCTGTCGGGAACCTAAATTCAAGTTATATTGGCCCTTCTTTTTTGTCTTGAGCAGTGTCCTTTACCAGATAAAACCCCACATGGAAACCGTAGGGTATGAAAGCCTGCTTCTTGTCCTTGACTAGTGTAGCATTATAGCCTTGCAAGATAGTCTGATAGTAGATTTCTCCCACAATGAGTCAGTCTAGGAAGTGAGCGAGTAGTATATGTGGTGCTCCGATAGCCCCGAACACCCTGATATAGGTTGAGCGTTCATCCAAATACCAGTGGCCTACCTTCGCTACCATTTTCTTGGTTGTTGCGAATAATCTCAGGCATTATTTTTTTAATATAATAAAATGAATACAAGAAATGAATTCATCGCAAATGAGTGCGTAGGATTTTTTGTACATGTTCTCCCAAAGTATGCTGAAATAAACATGAACAGGGAGCTCCGCAACATGCCAACTTAAATTCCCCTTCTTTCATCGTTTGAGCTTGTTGTACACAGATGCTCAATTGTTTGGAAATTATCACTCCCTAGTTGAAGTTGTTTTCGGAGATCGCAATTGTATATGCCAAGGGCATCCATGCTTCTAAAAACTTGGAGAATTCCTTCTCTCCATACAGTCGGCAGATGAGTGCCATCAAGTAGATGTATGGCTCCCTCAGGTTGATTGTTCCATACCAGCCATTGCTCTGGTTTGTAAAAAAAAAATCCTCCTTCCACCATGAGGCCATCAATTGGTTGGTGTCGTGGAATTCGTAGAAATTCACCAAGAATTATGTGTTTATCCGCTCCTCTAGGTCTCTAAGATTGTAGTACTTCTGGACTTATTTCAGGAGGAAAACTATGACACACCCACCATTCTCATCGTTGATTAATAATTTATGCGCGTCGGTATGGTCGATTAGACACTTCAAAACCTCTATGCAAGGGAAAACCAAGGTTTCGTTGGCTACCATGTGCAAATATGACCATCGGATGTTTGGGAACACATGGTCATCAAGTTCCCTTACATTCGGGTTGTTGTGTGGGATACACTCTGTGTACTCCTCTCGGTTGATTCTGTTGAAAAGGTCCCCCCACTATGGGAGCACTACTTTGGATCTGGTGCTTGCTTCTGTATCACCGAAGATCGGAGGTTGAACAAAAGATTTATTTGTTGAGGTTTGTATGACTGGCTCTGCCCTAGGAGTGTACTCCAACTGCCTCATAGTACCAGGAGAATAACCTTCACCTATTTTTTCTTCCTTTAGCTTGGGTGCTCTCGATGAGCATCTGGTGGTTGGCTTTCTCGGAGGCATTTTCCCTCCATCTTAGAAAATAGTTAGAGACCGTGTAAGAAATTAGATGCATATATAAATCATGACTGTCGAATTGACAAACTTGAACACAAACCTCTGCAGCTTTTTTAACCTAGTTTTGATAATATGAGGATCCACACAGTCTCGAGATGCTTGATTTGCTTCTTCTGATACTCTGGAATTCAAAATTGTGTGCATAATGAAATTGTTCAAAGTCGTTCTAGAGATTTTAAATAGGATAAACTTACCTTGTAACATCATCCATTCAATTTGGTTTATGAGTGTAGTTCTATTAAATCTGTCGCCAAATATTCAAAGACGTTTAAAATTAAATTTGATCGTAGGTTGACGGCGTGGGCGTGGGTTGTAACATGCCCTATCGGTGATTTCAAATCGTTTTTGCTCAATTGGTGCAAGGGGTAGAAACATATGTGGTATTAAGCCTTAACTTGTCTATTGAATGGCAGAATTTGATCGTATCTTATGCTGAAAACATCCCATTGTTTCTCTAGTGAAGTTGGTGAGTCAGGGGTCAGGGTTCTTCTTTGAACTCTTTTCGTTGATATTTCCTTGCAAAATATCCAACGTCGAACGGTCTTGTCGTACAGAGATGACATGGAAAAGCTGACTAGGAGGTGTGACTAGGCCATAGGGAACCTTCATATGACTCGGGACAAAACCGAGCCATGCGACACCCTTACGTGATAAAGACATGTGGCACTCAAGACCAACGTCTTCATTTACTTGTGTTAATCAGAATTAGGACTTTCTTTAAGCTACAAGTTCTAAAACCCGAGCATATCTTGCCAATGCTGAAAAGTATCATGGATCAGCGATCGGCAATAAACCTACCCAAGTTCTCCTGGATTGACTCTCTCAAAAACGTCCAGAGGCCGAAAGTGTATCGATGATCGGTGATATGTTTATCTCAAACAAAAACGATTGTTTTAACCCTTCTAGATTTCCCCGACCCTGATAAAGCACATCAGTCATCGGCTATCAGTGATTTCTTTATGGATTTTGTCAATGTCTATTCCTCCCGCACTTTGTCGACATCGATGTGGATCGACTATCTCCTAAATTTTTGTGGCAAATAACTTACGCAAACCAACTCCGCCTTCTACCGAAACCAATGATGCATCAGTGATCGGCACCTATTGTAACTATGTGGCCACTTTACCTGCTAGAATTTTGTTGACACCGAACACAAGCATGTTAGGTGCAATGTTAGCTACAGATTCATAGTTAGGATGTCAAGTTCTTTTAGACACAAGGTTTCATGTACCAAGTTCAAACACTTTGAATTGATTTATAAGATTCGTGAAAACAAAACAAAATAAACAATCCCCCCCATGTGAACTCAATTCAGACAGTAAAAGAAAACAGGTGGTACCCAAAAAGTGATAAAATTTCACTATTCGTTTAGGGTGTGTTGAGCATGTTATCACTAGGAATCACCTTCAGATTGCATGGAAGTCAAGCCCAATACCCATCAGGTTATATGTGAATGTAAAAGAGTTTTGAGGGGTCAAATGGATAAGACTCAAGATGATAATGTTCCAACTCAAAAATCATGGCTAGCATGCATGAGCAATCAAGGTCTTGGCTAACTTCAATCATTAATTGGGAGTGAGTATGAATAGAGGGAGGACTTCAGTGAGAGGAATGTAGGGGTTTTTGTAAACATCAAGTCCGCAAACAACCTAAGGAAGAAAGACTCTTAACACAAGATCCTCTTGAGTTCAGAACTTAAGGACACTAAAGAAACATCATGATAATATAATAATCAAACATACATCATAATATCACCACAACCATTCATGTGAATCATTCAAAGCATGAACACTTTAGCATCAGAAGCAAATAAGCTAAAAGAGAAGTTGATTTCTATTAACCAAGATGTCTCAAATCAAGTACATAACCAATTCAGAGTAAATTCATCAAAATATTACAGTATAAGGGAGCCTTGCTCAACCATTCAAACCTACTAAAGAATTTCATCTATCTATTTATAAAAAAGATGGAGGCAACAACTGGAGGTGCAAGTTGGCCTCATTCCCATGAAAATCTCTAAGAATTTATTTCATCTAACAACTTGACTAACAACCTATGCTATAAAATAGGAAAGTGTAAGTGACTAATCCAACCAATCTTCAAACTAACTCGATCCCCCTTTGGTGCGCAGCTCCTTGTTTTCCATGTATCCTTTAGGGGCATGTGGTTGTCATCATGTTGCCAGCTGCTTTTTCTAAAATTCTCTCCATCATCAGCTATCCAAAAGTTGTTAGCTCGACCCTCCTGGATTCCTGGTATCTGTTGGTAGAATTCTCAGTATCGCACTTCGTAGTGTCTTCACCAAATTTCATGAGATTTTGTAGCGCAACCCCAAAACTAGACAAGTAGAAAAGGTAGCGCCAAACCTTCCTGTCCTCTGTGAAAACTTTTCTCTCTAGGAGATTTTACATAGAGAATTTCGGTAGCACCACTCTGGTGCGTCTCTGTGAAAATTCCATCTCTACCAGAAATTTGGTAGCGAATTAAGGTAGCGCACGTTGTGTGTCTCTGTGCAAATTTTAGGTAGTGCCATCAAAATACACAGCACCTCCACTTGGACATGTGCAGAACGAGTAGCAACCTTGAGTAGTAGCAGCATCATTAGCTTTAGGTGACTTGGCATCATTGTAGGTAGCAAACCAGTGGAACACCAAAAATAGATTATTCTGTAGCGCCATAGCGCTACGGAATGTCTGTACTATTATTGTCGAAGGAGTTAATTCTTCATAAAAAGACCAAAACTTTGAACAGTAAGCACTTAGAAGCCTGTATAAGTGGCAGAGGTAGTGTTTCAACAATAGATTATCCTCACAAAAAGGAACCATCTTCAAAAATGGGGAACCAACTCCTTGCACCGAAAACAAGGAAGATGGAATCAACGTTGTAATCATAGATCATGGTGGAAAATGATGAACGAGAAAGGCACTACGGAAACTCCTGATGAGTGGGCAGCGCTCCATTTAAAAAAATGATTGGACAGGTAAGCAAAGGATAGCAAGGCAGGTCTACGAGGGCATGAGTGAGGAAAATGGCCTGTCAAATCAAGCTATTTGTGGAGTGCATTGATCCTAGTGACAAATCATGAGGGGGATCAAAGTTAAGTCATGAACAAAAATGATCCTAAGTCCAAATTTGCATGAGGATCAAAACATAAGTCATGACTCAACACTTTATTTATCAAGGGTGTCCTAACAAACACATTTTTTAAAAGGGGTGAAACTAAAAAATTAAAATCTAAGGCTTAAGAGAAGATGAAAACAAATTAAAAAACCCAAGGCAGCTTAGTGTGATAACAGAGCGCTCAACAAATGGTGATTTATTGGGCGGAAGTAGAATCTTTTTTCCTTCCCCAGGCTTATCTAATGTAGAAGCTAGTTAAGATCCTAACTGGTTTTGTTTTATCAGAGTATCTTCTATCCTTGCGTTTAAAATTCCCCTGGTTCATGAATCCAGGCCCGCCTATGGAGTTTCATCCTGTATTCCACCTCTATTCCTATTGATCATGACCCACACACCCTTTTGAAAAGAGTAAAGTAAATCATTCACTAGCACCGGGCCTTTTAGTTATCATCATTAACTTGATGTTATGTTGCTCTGTTGCCAGCAAGCATCCATAGCCCCGACGGAGTCACCCTGATG
>SNQJ01S0004831.1:8323-31045 GCA_010110895.2 Picea sitchensis
GGATATTGGGCATTTTTGGAGGCCAGATTCTTGGAGGAAGTTGGGGATGTGAAACCAACTCCATTGCTATATAAACCAGGCCTGTTTGAGGCCAAAGACAGTCATTCAGAGCAGAGTTATGCTGAAGGAAAGCCAAGCCAAAGTTAGTTTGATGCAGGGAAGCCTTTGAGGTGGAAACGCTGTCGGATCGTTTCTGGGAGCTTGGAGCATCAGTTTTGCATGCCGTTTCTTTCACAGGGTTCTAGAGATCTGGGAGAACAATACTAGATCAGTCTTGTAGCCTTTTGGCATTGCTGAAATGTAATTTTGAGCACTTGAGCAGAAATAAAGAAGCCTCCCCCACAAAGAAAAGGCTCGGAGACGTAGGCAAACATTGTGCCGAACTCCGTTATCAACCTGCGTTCTTATGGTTTGCTGTCATTTCTTTATTTCAGATCTGCATATGTGTATTTGACTGATATAATCCTCTTCTTTCCTCATTCTTTCATTAAATTCTCATTGGTTAATTAATACATGCAAGTTTAAAACTCAACCATAATCATTCAAAAGATCCAACGGATCAGTACTGGGCTGACCTTTTATGCAATTTGAGGGTGATTCCTAGTGCTAACATTCTTGGCTCTATTGTTGGGGAACGAATTAAAGACATTTCCCTGGGATTGAAAAACAAAGCTTACTAGTTATGAAGGTGCATTGGAACTCAGTACATTCAAGATTGCAACTTGCACCTGGAGACTCCATTGTTTTAGCTATGGCTCCTAAAGGTAGACACATGAGGTCAAATCCACAACTACCTTTGGTTTCACCTGAGGCTGACCCAAAGAAGATAATAAAGAACAGAAAAGCTTCTGAAGAATTTTTTTCTGCTGCTACAACAAGTGCTTCTGGTCAGTTGCCTGATTCCACTCTTAATACTCCAGTTGTTATATCAAGTAATCTTCCTTTACCTTCTGCTGAAGTATCTAACAATCTTGATTTTGAAAATTTCCCTATTGAATACTCCTCTTTTAAACCTGATTTGAAAGAAGAAAATTTTTAAATACTTGCTTCCCCTGACATTCTAAAATGGTTCAAACTTGAGAGTCTTGAATATTTTCCTACCTTAGGCTTTGCTACTCCTCCTCCTATCAAAATTTTTGCAGCCAAAGAAGAGGAAAACTCATCCCCTTTACCGCTTATACCATCTTCTTCTAAGACTCATCCTTCTACTGTGAAAATTGAAATTCCCCCTTTATACATTCCTTTTTCTCCTAAGCTGCAGATAGTCAAGTCTCCTTCTCCTCCTTGTTCACCTAGAGTCCAAAATCAAATGGAAAGCGCTAACCCTCCTAGAAATAGGATGGATTCCATAGTGGCTACAAGATACACCCTTATTGTCTTACCTCAGCCAATGAATGATTTCCCTGCTGGAGATTATATAAAATACATGCCCAAATTCACAGGAGAAGAAGATATAATGGTTGAAGAACATCTTGTTGCCTTCTACAGTTATGCAGACAATCAAAATATTAAAAATGAGGATGTGTGGATGAGAGTATTTGTCCAAATAATTGATGGTGAGGCTAGGAAGTGGTTTAGGGGTTTGGCCCCTGGATCCATTACTGGGATTGAGGCGTCAGATGATGCCTTTTTGAGGTAGCGGGGGGATAAAAAAGACTTTTTGTATTATATCATAGAGTTTGGATCCCTAAAGAGGAAAGAGGGAGAGTCTGTCTCTGACTTCTCCAAAAGATTCAACAAAATGTACAATAATATCCCTACTGAGATAAAGCCTACAAAAACCTCTGCAAAAATGAATTATGCCAGTGCTTTTGACCCTGAGTTTTTCCATCTATTGAGAGAAAGAAGATCAACCTCCTTATCTCATATGCAAGATGCAACCTTGGAGGTAGAGTCTAGCATAGTGGCATTTGACAAAATTAGGGGGAAATATGAAAGGGACAGGAGAAAAAACAGAATTGAAGCTTCAACCTCTGATTCACCTATTTTCCATCCTCAAGTTAATGAACTTACCAAATTAGTAAAATCCATTTTTTCTGAGATGGAGAAGTTAAAACTTGAAGGAAAACAAACCTATAGAAATACTCAAAATGATGATAACAAAGGTAACTTTAGGAGACCCAATAATGCTCCTCATATCCTTCCAAGAGATCCTAGAAATAGAGATAGAGATGATCAAAATGTACAAACTCCTTTACAAAAAACCTTGTTGTTGATGAAGAAGGAGAGGAGGAAGAAGTTGATCCTGAGATTCATTTTTTAGGTGACACATCCCCATCTCCTCACTTGACTCAATCTACATATGAGAAATCCTTGATGGATATTCAAACAAATGAATTAAGTAAGGGAGAGAAAGTAAAACAAAGTCCTAATAGATATAATATGAGATCCAAAAATAATGAGGAAAATAATGAGGCCTCTGATTAGCCTACCCAAAAAGAAAATTATGCCAAGGCTGTGACAATTGGCAGCAAAGAAAAATATACTCAAAGCCCCCAAGTTTTGGTCAGAAATCCTACCCGAGAGGCCAAAGAGATCCTGAAATATTCACCTTCTTTTAGATTTGAGAGTGAGATCCAAAAAATCAAGATCCGTATACCTTTTTTGGAATTGATAAAAAATGAAGAATTAAAAAAATATCTCTCCAAAATGTTATAGCTCAAATCTTCTTCAAATGCCACTGATTCAGTAAATCCGCAAGATGAAAATCTAGCAGTCATCTTAGGACCTTTGATAGAAGATAGAGATGATTCATCACCTCCCTTCTATACATCACTGAACATACATGATAAGATGCTTCATAATTGTTTGATGGACTTAGGGGCATCCCAAAATCTCATACCCAAAACTGTCATGGATGATCTTGGATTAGAAATCACAAAGACCTACCATGACTTATATTATTTTGAATCTAGGAAATTGAAATGTCTTCGGGTCATTAAAGATCTAGTTGTGACCTTATTTCAGTTTCCTATGAAAAGTGTAGTCATGGATATCGTGGTGGCTGATGTTCCCCTCAAGTTTGGCATGCTCTTGTCAAAATATTGGATAAAAATACTTGGGGGAACCTTGTAGTTGGACCTCACATATGCTACCATTCTTGTGTTTGGGGGGGGAGCATAGAAGAGTTTATAGGGAAGCTCATTTGGCCTACATTATTAGTGATGAAGAAAACCCCACAAATCATCCTATTTTTGCACTTGATACTGATTTGGGATCCATCATCTTGCAGCTCACTGATGCTCTTGAACCTCCTCTTGAAATCATAAAACAATCCATTAGTTTTTGTGAATATTCTCCTCCAACCACCTCTATTTGGAAGATGTTCTTTGACAGAGCCTCTTCTAGGGAAGGTGTTGGTGCTGGAGTGGTCTTTGTTTTACCTTCTCAAGAGACTATATCTTTTTCATACAATCTAGAATTTGAAACTACCAAAAATGTGGCAGAGTATGAAGCTCTTGTCTTGGGTTTGAAGGCTACAAAAGACATGGGGATTGAAGAGCTATCAGTATTTGGGGATGCTAAATTGATTGTTCATCAGATCAAAAATATTTATCAAACTAAGCACCCCAGACTTAGATCTTATAGAAATGAAGTGTGGGACTTAATTGACAGTTTTTTCCTAGCTTTCAACATTTCATTTATTCCAAGATAAGAGAATATCATGGTTGATTCTTTGGTTGTTTCAAAAAGAAATTTCAGAGTCCTCTTGCCACCTAAACTCAAGTATGATGTAGAAGACAAATACAGACCCTCTATACCTGACAATTTCAAGCATTGGAAGATGTTTGAAGATGATCTTGAGATCAACAAATTTCTTGAGACTGTTGATGAGTTTTCTGCATTACACATTGATCAAGATCATGACTCTGAAAATAATCCTCATGCTGATGTTTTTCTAAACAAAATTGTTAATCATCATATTGTTCAGTTGCCTAGCAACCACATTCCAAAAGGAATAGTTCCTTTGGAAAGATTATTTGACAGGAATGATGTGGCAGTAAAGATCAAAGGTTTAGCTGATGATGTTGATGTAACTGAGTGCAACGTGGGTACATAAAATGATCCAAAGTATGTCAAGTTGTCAAGCAACTTGTCAAGGGAATAGAGGGCTGAATATGCTAAGTTGTTAAAAGAGTTTGCTGATTTTTTTTCTTGGACTTATGAATATCTCATAACATACGACACAAGCATCATAGAGCACAAGATCCCATTAAAGGAAGAGACCAAACCTTTCAGGCAAAAGTTGAGACAAATAAATTCTATGTTGCTGCTTGTGATGGAAAAAGAGGTAAAAAAGCTTTTAGATGCTAAAATTATTATTCCTTTGAGGTATTATGAATGGGTGGCCAACTTGGTCCCAGTGAGAAAAAATAATGGATAAATCAGACTTTGTGTCGATTTCAGGAATCTAAACAGAAGCTCTAAAAAGGATAATTACCCCTTGCCCAAGATGGAGCACATATTGCAGAGGGTGACAGGTGCATCTAGGATGTCCACGATTGATGGATTTTCTGGCTACAATCAAATATCTGTCTTGCTAGAAGATAGAAAGAAGACAACCTTCACCACTCCTTGGGGTACATTCATGTACGCTAATATTCTCTTTGGTTTGATGAACGCAGGGGCGAACTTTCAACGAGCCATGGACATAGCCTTTATTGGACAGAAGGACAAGTTTGTAGTTATCTATTTATATGACATAGCAATGTTCTCACAATCTGATAAAGAACATTATGATCATTTAAAAAAGGTCTTTTTGAAATGCATAAAATTTGGTCTCTCTTTAAACCTAAAAAAGTCATTGTTTGCCATGAAGGAGGGAAAATTATTGGGTCACATTGTGTCAGCGAAAGGGGTAAGGATTGATTCCAGCAGGGTAGAATCTATCCAAACCTTGTCACTCCCTAGATCTAAGAAGGAAGTTCAGTCTTTCTTGGGAAAAATTATTTTTTTGAGAAGGTTTGTTTCAAATTTTGTTGAGTTGGTAAACTATATTGCAGCCATGTTGAGAAAGGAAATGAAATCAAATGGACTACTGAATATTGTAATTATTTTTATCAAATAATGAAACCCTTGAATGAATCCCCTGTGCTCATTAGTCCAGACTACTCCAAGGATTTTATAATTTTTTTCTTTCACTTCATTTGACACAGTAGCAACTGTTTTATTGCAGAAGAATTTTGAATGGTTAGGGAAGCCCATTGCTTTTTTCAGCAGATCTTTGAGAGATGCTAAATTAAAATACGACATCATGGATAAACATGTCTATGCATTGGTAAAATCTCTCAAGGATTACAGAATTTATGTGCTGCATTCAAGAGTCATTGCATATGTCCCATCAACTTCTGTAAAGAAAATTCTCATTCAGCCTGATATAGACAGTAAAAGGAGCAAGTGGATTGCTAAAATCCTTGAATTTGATCTTGAGATTAATCCCACCAAATTGGTTAAAGGCCACGGTTTAGCCAAGTTGACGACTGAATCTAATTGCACATCTTTGGGGGTAAATTTCATCATCATTTTCTCAGAAAATCAGCAGGTTGAATTGTCCGATAAAGATTCTCAAGTCAGCCCTCCATTGGCAGGTTGCATCTGGTACAAGGACATTATATTTTTTCTATAGAAATTGCAGCCTCCTGATGGTATGGAAAAGAACAAGGTGAGAGATTTAAACAATTAAATATTGTCTTATTGATCAAGTCTTGTATTGGAAAGATCCTTTAGGAGTGCTTTTGAGATGCCTAGACCCACAAGAAGCCCAAAAGATTATGTTTAATTTTCATGACAGTTTATGTGGAGGGCATCATTTTTGGAGAACCATAGCATATAAGATTTTTAGAGATGGGTACTTATAGCCTAGTCTATTCACCGATGTTTTTTCTAAGATCAGAGTCTGTGTCAAGTGTAAAAAATTCTATGGAAAGAAGCAGCTCAAGTCTTTTCCGTTAAAGCTTGTGGTAGCTTCAGGACCCTTTCAACAGTGGGGCATAGATTTTATTGGGGAAACTCATCCTGCTTCTATTGGTCAACATAGGTGGATCTTAACTACCACATATTACTTTAATAAGTGAATAGAAGTTATCCCTGCAAGGACTGCTTCCCACAAAGTGATCATTGGCTTTATTGAGGATATTATGGCAAGGTTTGGTTGTCCGAACATAATTGTCACTGATAATGCTGCATATTTCAAGGATGAACCATTAATCCAGTTCTGTGAAGAGTTTGGAATCACATTGATCCACTCAACTCCTTACTATCCCCAAGGGAATGGACATGCAAAGTCCTCTAACAAAAGTCTTATAAAGATCATCAAAAGATTGTTAGAGGACAACAAGAAAGCATGGGATTCAAAGCTCAAATTTGGTTTGTGGGCTCTCAGAGTGACAACAAAGAGATCCCTTGGTCTTTCTCCTTTCCAGCTTGTGTATGAAGTTGAGGCCATATTTCCTTATTAGTTTTCCTTGCCTATGGAAAAATTCTTCCAAGACAACCAAGGTAAGTCAAATGATATGATCAAAAGAATACAACAACTAGTAGAAGTGCAATAGACTCGGGAGAAACTTCTGGATAAATCTCATGACCATCAACATAAGATCAAGTAGGAATTCGAAAAGAAGGTAAATAAAGAGGATTCCTAGCTGGGAGACCTGGTGCTAAAGTGGGATGCACCAAAGCAAGACAAAGACAAGCATGGTAAATTTGAAGCCTTATGGATCCGTCCCTTCAAAATTTCTGAGGTATTTTCAAATAACACTTACAAGTTGCATAATTTGGAGGATGAAGAAGTTTTTGGTGGCCCTGTCAATGGAAATTTTCTGAAAAAGTACTTTGCTTGAGCCATGAGTGGCTTTCCATGCCATTGTAAATATCATATTTTTTTTTTTAATAACTCACCCCATATCCCTAGGATAAGGCACTGAAACTACTTGTTATTGGAAACTCGTAGGGAGCATGCCATCCCCTGTGGAGCCAATGTTATCACACTAAGTTGCCTTGGGTCTTTAGACCTTAGTTATAATTTTTCTAAGCTGTTAGATTTTCTAATTTTGATTTTTTTTTCAAAAGTGTGATTTTCTTAGGTTACCTTGATAAATAAAGTCTTAAGTCATGACTCAAGTTTTGATCCTCACATAAAGTTTTGGCCTAGGTTCATTTTTCTTGGTTTATGTTTTGACCCCCTTCATGACTTGATGCTAAGATCAAATCACTCCACGGTCAAATTGACTTGACATGTCACCCTCCTCATTCATGCCTCCGTAGCCTTTCCATGCTATCCCTTTGTCCTATGCTTAATGGTCAAATCATTTTTGAAAAGGGAGCGCTGCCAACTAACCAGGAGTTTCCATAGCACACTCCCTATCCTTCATCTTTTACCACAATTTGTTATCATACCACTAATGTCATGTCTACCTTGTTTTCAGAAACATGGTTATTCGAGGATTCATCTTTATGATCTTTGCTAACGGTTTTCAAATTTTGAAAACTCAAAACTCTGCGCTGCAAAAACTACTAATTCGAACCAGTTGGCAGTGGCACTAAAAATCATATGCTGAGGTGGATTTAGAGGCCCAGTTGCTCGTGATACTATCCTGAACTTTCACTGAAACTCTGAGTTATCATCATTCTCCAGGTATTCCATGGCTTCCCTCCTCTGCATGTAAATTTCAAGGAGTAATTATCGCTTGGAGTTTGGGTAGCGATTGTGCCTCCATAATTGGAGGAGGTATTTTCCCTCATGCTTTCCTATCAGTCTTTATTTCACTCAGAAATGCAGTAACCATTACCTGGTTATCATTCTTAAGACATCTAATCACCATGCTCCTGAGATCTAAGTGTCCAAGAAAACTTTACCTCTTGTATGCGCATTGTGCTACCTAAAGTCGTTGCTGAAACCACGTTGATTTTTTCCCTGTTTCTTCTACCTTTTGAATTGGACTGTTTTCGACCCAGTTTTCATAGAAAATTGCAATGATCTCCTTATTCACCTTATTATTCCTCAGTTTTAAGAATTATGAACAGAAAGGGAGGGAATTTCACAACCATTTTTTCCTAAGCTAGCAACCAGTTTGAGTTAGGGCAGATTCCTGGAAAAGGGCAACCACTATTCACTAGCAAATTCTTATTGAAGTCTGACTCTTTGTTTTCCTAGACATCACTGCACCATAGATTTTAAACCTTTCATCCTAAACTATGAAAACTCCTTAGAGGAGAAGTCACACAAGGGAGGTACTGTTGTGAGAACTGAGCCTGCAAACATGCTTTTGTTTGAGATAGAGCCCATGGCTAGAGAATTTTTTCAAAGGGTGGGTTACCTCACTTTCTTCCAAAATATGCAGAGGGGTCATCCTGAGGTGGAAAGGAAATTTTCCTTACATTTTGATGGCCTGAAGACTAAGGTAGGGGACCTAGAATTTGAGGTGTCTGAGACCTTTATTTCAGCAACTACAGGGATCCCTATCACTGGAGAGAAGTGGTTTAAATCCATGGCCTTAAATGAATCCTTTTCCAAAGACTTCCTTAATCCTGAATATCAAACTGAGAATCTGTCCAAAGGGGTACCAAGAACTCATCTGGTTGGAGAGTTTGATAAAATGTTGAGGATCATTCAAAGGTATTTCACATGTGAGGGGAGGTTCAATACACTATACCAGTACCATATAAGGCTTCTACTGCATTTTACTGGAAAAGATGAAATGAACATTCCCTTCTATTTGTTGAGAAGTATAGGAAAAATGTCAGATAGAGTTCAATCCAAATCAAAGGTTGTGGGTACTATCATTTTTCATTATGGTTGATTATAATGTTTGTTTCTGAAGAGTCGAGGAAGAGGAACATCTCATGGGAACAATTCATTGTTGTTTCTCACATGAAATTAGACATAACAACTACTCCTTAGTCACAGATACCAAGCCCTTTTCCATCCACCAGTGCTGCTCCAACATGAGCCAACAAGAAAATAAAGAGTAAGGCCCCAGTTCAAGATCAAGAAGCCATTAAGGAAGTTGCAGAAACTGAGAGGGAGGCCTACCATTCTCCACAGAGAGACCTTTCACCCACTCCTACACCAGAGTTAGAAGAGGTCCCTTCCTCTACTAAAGTTACAACCAAGAAAGGAAGGAAACTACAATTCTCTTCATCTCCTTCAACATCTATCACCAAGATCAAAAATCCTTTCACAAGGTCATCATCTCTCAAAGGGGCTATTGAAGAATAGGTCCTACCAAAGGTTTCCATTCTAAATAAGAGGAGAAATAAGGGAAAAGGCATTGAGAAGCCTAGTGAGATAGAAGAGGTAATCCCTGTGCAGTGGGAAAATAAAGCCACAAAAAATCCTGTTGAGACTGCCCACATCACCACTCCACCCAGCAACCAAACCTTCAAAATATTGATTAAACAACTCATGGAAGCTAGGAAGGAGGTGGCTCATCTGAAATATGAATCCCTATCTGAAAGGATTAAGATGAAAGAGCTCATGGATGGTTACAACCACACTCTTGACTTAGAAATATTTGCAGCAAGAAGATCCCATCCTCTTCATAGGCAACTTGGGAACCTCTATAGGAAAAATAGAGAGTTTCAGTCTCAGAGCATAAAGCTCAAATCAGATTTGCAACAATTCTAGGATGAGATGGCTCAAAGAAACTTGAAAGTGTTGGTTGAAGTTGCTATTGAAAAGGGCAATCCAATAGCTAAGGAAAGCATAGCTCCAATGAAGAATCATGTTACTACTAAAGGGAATCATGTTGATGTGCCAAAGGGAAGTCCTCCTTCCACATGAAGGAGTGTCAGGTTGATGAAGTGATGGGTGGAAGGTGAGCTCCATTTTTTAGAATGGCCCCTTTTTGCAAGGATAAGTGATTGAAGAAATATTTATTTTTTCCACCTATATAGGTTATACAGGCTTCTAATGCATACTACTCAAGGTTTTTGGCATTTTGCAAAGAGTTAATCTCTTCAACAGTAGTAGCAAAGACATTTCGTAATGCTATGGCGCTAAAATATTGTCTAATTTTCATGTTCTATCAGTGTGCTACCTATAAAACTACCTAATCGCCTAAGACTGGTGTAGCAATGGTGCTACTAACTTCTTGGGGGTGCTACCAAATCTGTCAGTAGTGAAATGATGGTGTTGCAAATTCAGCTGGGCACTACCAAATTGCATGCAAATACACAGGCAGGCGCTACCAAAATTTTAACAGAGAGTGAATTACATAGGTAGGCGCTACCAACATTTTTGACAGAGGTCGAATTCTACATAGAGACACAAGGCCTAGCACTACTCATTCGACATGCCTATTTTGGAGGTTGCGCTACATAATTACAGGGAATTTGGTGGGGACGCTACAAAATCTCGCTACCCAGAATGCTACTGAAAGACACTACTAACATGTACAAGGAATCAAGGAGTTCAAATTATCATCTTTGTGAAGTGGCTGATGATGTGGAGAAAGGCCGAGATGGTAGCTGGCAGCATGATGACAATTTTCAAGCCTCTAAAGGACACTTGGCATGCAGGGAAATGCACATCAAAGAAGATCAAGTCAGTTCAAAATTTGGTTGGATCAATGGCCAACGTTTTCCTTTTTTATAGTTTAGTTGTTAGCTTAGTTGTTAGAGGAAATAACTATTTGGAGATTTTCATGGGAGGAAGGCTAGCCCGCACCTCCAGCTTTTGCCTTTCCTTTTTGTTATAAATAGATAGTCTAAATGCTTTAGTAGGTTCAAATGGTTGAGCTAGGCTCCCTTATTTTGTAATATTTTGATAAAGCTACTAGTTAACTGGTTATGTACTTGATTTGAGACTTCATGATCAATATAAGTTAACTTTCTTACTCCATATTATTTTCCTCTGGTACTGAAGTATTCATGCTTGAATGATTCACATGGATTGTTGTAGTGATATTATGATGAATTTTTTATTATAGTATTATTATGATGTTCTTCAGTTTCCTTAAAATTTGAATTCAAGAAGATCTTGTGTTTGGGTTTTTCTTCCTTAGGCTACTTGAAGATCTGATGTCCACAAAAGACCTCTACATTTTCCTCACCAAAGTCTTCCCTCTATTCACCTTTACTCCCACTCACTGACTGAAGTTAATCAAGACCTCAATTGCTTGTGCATGCTAGCCTAGATTTTTGAGTTAGAACATTATTATCTTGAGCCTTGTCCATTTGACCTCTTTAAAACTCATTTACATTTACACAGAACTTGATGGGTATTGGGCTTACCTTTTATGCAATCTGAGGGTGATTCCTAGTGCTAACACAATACACCAAAGATTTATGTTGAAACCCAATGCGGGAAAAAACCACAAAATGATTTTCTTATTGATCAAGGAGTACATTCATTGGAAGCACCAAATTCCTTTGTTTTCTAGCTGCAACTGGAAGGAGTCTCCAACCACCTAATTATCAAGCTCCAACTCCCTAATTTTCTGGCTCCATCTAGAAGGAGGCTAAACCCCCTATCCTTGCCTCACCCAACTTCTTTGAAATATAACTATAGAAAAACTTGTCACTACCTCTACTGTTGTAATTGATAACCTGTTTTTGTTGTTTTTGTTGTTCCTGATACCTCTTCTACTTCTATTGTTCCTAAATTATTCATAACAACACCTTGACACACTCATGAAGACATACCTTTACCCTAAAGCTGACAGAGTTCTTGATTCCTGATCTTCTTATGAAACCCCTTCTCCTTACTCACGGCTCCTGAAAACTCATTACTTTAATTGACTTCTCCAACCTCGACTCACTGCCTCATATCTCCAACTTTTATGCTGAAAGGTGAATACACAAAAGTGAACTCACATGCAACCTACTATCTTCTATTTGTTTTTCCTGAATTAATCTTCTGTTTGTTTTTTCCTGAAATAATCTTCTGTTTAATTTTTCCTGAAATATTATTTTGTTTACTTTACTTTAATTTTCATGAAACAATTAATTATCTCTCCAATAAGTAATTATTCTTGCATTAATTAATTATTATTGCGATAATTAATTATCTTTTGTTTACTCTACTTTTCTTTTCCTGAAATAATCTTCTGTTTACTCCAATTTGTTTTTCCCTCTAATAATTAATTATCTCTCAACCATTAATTATTCCCACAATAATTAATTATCCCTCTAGTAATTATTTATCTTTTGTTCACTACCAATTTACTTCGACATGAAACTCATTAACTCCTCCTTTACCTTTTTTATAATGACATGCAATAATTAATTATTCCTCCAATAATTAATTATCCCTACAATAATTAATTATCTCTGCAATAATTAATTAATCTTTCAACAATCATTCTCAACAATTACTCTTTCTATAATTAATCCTTTTTTGCAACCACTTTGATTGGTCAAGCTTCTTGATGACCTTCAAGAGGCTTCTAGAATATTGTTGAGGGATATCCAAATTCATAGAGCCATATCTCCTCAATAATGAGGAACTACGTGGCATGCCATATATCACCGAAAATGGCATGATGCATACTATCCATATATCATAGTCTTACCTGCAAGTATACTGACCTTTATGTCTTTATTCCTAGATCAAATGCGGGTTCTGTTATCACATGAAGTTGGCATGGGTCAATTTTCTCCTTAGGTTTTAATTTTTACCCATTAGTCTATTAAGTTTCTTTTAATTTTCCTTTTGTGATTTTATTAGGTTAGTCTAAACAAATAAAGGCTTGGGAATTTATTACATTTTGACCCATTTCTATAGTGGGAAAACCCCCCTACGGACTACACTAGGGTTCTAAAGTGCAGGCAGAGCTAGCCGTCTAAAGTCTCCTATTTTTAACAACTATCCTGACAACACCCCACATTCATGCATAAAGTACAAATTATAGGGATCCAATAGTCTTACCTTACAGTCTGCATTCGATGTCGATCCCTATGTGTTCAGTCGCTTCTCGACTGCAAATATCCTCCCAAGGCTGACCTGCATTCACCAAAAGACAAACAAGAAACTACGAACATGCATTCTATATATGAATTAATGGGTTAGATGTCATAAAAAAATGTAAATCAAACATGAAGATTGAACACATCAGATGGCAAGATGGAAAAAGTACTTCCTTATATTAATCTCACAGAGTTACTTACAGAATGAGATCGACGACTACTCCTCGAACCCGGTCCTGGGCTCCTCTTCACCAATCTCCAACTGCGTCCATGTATCCTTCTTCTCTCACACTTCTCTCTAGAGAATGGACATAGGCTTATGGATGAGGAAAAAGGAAAGAATAGGGAATTATGGCTCAAAAATCACAATGTGGCTGCAAATTCTTAGGGCAAGGGGGGAAAGAAAAATGGGCAGATTTTCACTGTTGCGATGTTTCTCCTTGGAATGAGACCCCAAAACCTCCTTTTATATGAAAAAAATATGGTTATTTGGTTGGGTAATGGGCTATAGGTGGTCAATTGGTTGGGAAACAACCCAATAGCCCGTAATCTCAACAAATCCCTTGCAACTTTTATTTTTTTGCAACTTTTGTGGGTATACGGGGGCTGTAATGGCACAGCTAGCATACGTACGTGGGCAGTAATGGCACAACTAGCATGTGTATGCGGGAAATAATGGTGTAGGGCGTGCACATCTTGAAAAATAGTGTTTTTAAGAAGAGTTGTTCTGTATTAGCTTGGCAAAAATAGTAAGTAAGATGGCTTGATGCCAGGTCTGCATGTGTGGTGCAATTTAGGGTCATAACACCCATATTTATGGTTTATACCTTAGGTTCATTTTATGGTTTATATTCTTGACTCATCACTTGAATTTAAAACTAGCACTATTGACCCCATGACTCTACAAACCTGACAAACCACTCCATCCACTCATATATTTGATCCTCTCCACTATGCCCCTTTTCTCGTTAAGGAGTCAAATCAAATTTTGTAAAGGGCGCTGCCAACTCACTAGGCATTTTCGTAGCTCATCTTTGTACAATATTCCCCTTTACCATCATTCTCCATCATCAAGTTGATGTCATGTCTTTTATTATTTTCATCACCCTTGTCTTCAAAAGGAATATTATGATTTGGTCATTTGTGAGGTTCTAACTGTTTACCAAATTTGAAATCCTTCTCCTAAGCTCGACGCTATTGAAACTACTAGTCCAAACAGAGGTGCATATTATGCTACAAAATTAACTATCCAAGGTGAATTGGAGGCCGAGGTGGATGTAACTACTCCAGGATTGCTACAGATCTTCCATTATCAGCTACAACGTCCAGGTACTTCATGAGCCATTCCAGCTACATTGAAGATTGTTAAGGTGTTTATGTCTTATCTTTTGGTAGCGCCTGGTGCTCCAAGCTACACCTTCTCCCACCTACCAGCCTCTTTACCTATTTTTCCACACACTCCATAGCCTTTTGCATGCTGACTTTTTCCTCCACTAGAACTGAGACCATTTTCTCCAGATTTTGAACGCCCATTTGTCATCTTGGCTCACATTGTCCACACTGTGCTATTGAAACTACTACTAAACTGTGCTACGAATCCCCTATTCCAGCGCTGCAAGTTATCTGTCAAACCATTTCTATCTTCTATGCTCATAGCGCCAACATTAGCTCTCCTTTTTCACTGTGTCATCTTATAATTTCATCTCATGAGTCTACTTGCAGTGAGGAGTTAGGAGCCCTTGCATTTTTAAAGCTTTGATGAACTTGTATGGTGTCTTGATGACAGTCTAAAACCTGAACAATGTAATCTCCCTACATATCATTTCCCAGAGTATCTTTTCCCATTTTAAGCCATTAGACCAGTCTCTTATTAATTCAGAAGTGAATTTGAGGAAAGCCTTGAATGACCAATTAACGATCACCTTCAAAGCTCAAAATGCCTTCGCCTCTATTTGGTTTCCTTACCTCTAATAACATTACAATTTTTATCTCCTGCTTCTATCCATGGATACACCTCAAAAGAAGAAGTCTCACAAGGGTGGGAGTCTGGTCAGGACTGAGCCTTTTGACATGCACTTGTTTGATGTTGAGCCTATGATAAGGGAGGTTTTCCAAAGGGTTGGTTGACTATCTTTCTGTCAAAATATGCAAAGGGGACACCCTGAA
Source organism: Picea sitchensis (assembly GCA_010110895.2). Taxonomy (NCBI): domain Eukaryota; kingdom Viridiplantae; phylum Streptophyta; class Pinopsida; order Pinales; family Pinaceae; genus Picea; species Picea sitchensis. The sequence goes on from SNQJ01S0004831.1 coordinate 23,396, forward strand.
GTAGCAAGGCAGTTTGCCTTAAACTTTTATGGCACTAGGACCAAGGTAGAAACCCTTGAGTTGGAGGTATCTGAGGCCACTATTGTAGCATCCACTGAGATACCCAACACTGGTGAGAGGTGTTTCATATCCATGATTCTCAATGCAGCCTTTTCCAAGGATTTCCTCAAGCTAGACTATCAGAAAGACAATTTGTCTAAGGGAGTGCCTAGGAGCCACTTGGTTGAGGGTTTTGATAAAATGTTGAAGATTATCCAAAGGTATTTTACATGTGAGGGTATATTTAACATGATATACCAATATCACATTAGAATCTTGCTACATTTTACTGGTAAGGATTTAATTAATATCCCTTTTTATCTGTTAAGAAGTATGGGAAAGATGGATGATAGGGTCCAAGCCAAGTCTAAGGCTGTGGACAATAGTTTTTTCCATTCTGGGTTGATCAGGATTCTCATTATGGAAGATTTGAAGAAAATAAACCTTTCTTGGGAACAATTCATTGTCTCTACCAATCTGCAGCTAGATATAGCCTCTACCACTCAATCCAGGATGTAGATCCCTTTTCCAGGTAGTAGTGTTTGTTGGATTACTGAGAGGGGGGGTGAATCAATAATAGAGTAATTATAATCATTTTTCTCCAAATAATCCAAGTATTATATCAATGTAGAATTATTATCCAATAATGAGCAATAAGAAATGAACAATCACACACATGCACAATACACCAGTGTTTCATATCGCGTATGTATGTGCCCTATCTATTATGTAGCCCATGTATGTACGCTACCAAATTGTTATGAAACCTGCGTATGCCTTCTAAAAACTAGGGTTTCATTTTCTTGAAAACTTCTGAGCTTCTGTAACTTCTTTCACATAGATCTGTAACCTATCACTCTATCTAGACTGTAACTGTACCCTGTGCATGCATCCTCATATATAACCTTTACTCAAGGAAAGTATGTCTCTCTCTAGTCATGTGTCATATAGGTATGTGTAATCATGAACAAGAATAATATCCCTCACATGATCTTAGTCATCAACCCCTTTTTGATATTCAGTCTCTCAATACATCAACTACTACACAAATACAAGCTCTCAACCATGTACCATAAAAACCCTTAGCCATATGCCAAGAAATACAAGATGTGCCTCACAAGAAGTATCAATGATGAACATACCAACATTGTAATTCTGTATATCCGACTTAAGAAGAAGATCACATGTAGCCACTACTCTTTCTAGGGAGAATCCTCAAATCTCCATTGCCATTCCTCATGCATACATCAAAATCCAACTATTCATAGAAATAAGACATACCTTTTGAACCAATGGATGGATCTGATGTATCTGAGCACATTAGACCTTCCTGGGAGCTTGATCTCAGAATCTAGAACCTTTGCATCTTCATCTTATCAAGTTTCCATGACTTTGTCAACATGTACGCTCCCTATACAAATATAGCTCGCGTATATGCACCCTATACACAGACAACCCGCATGGATCTGATGTATTGTACACACCCTATACATAGACAACTCGCGTATACACACCCTATACACAGACAGCCTGCGTATGCACCAAAAAATAGGTTTTTCTGTAAATCCGAGAATTTTTCCGTCAACCTTTCATGCTACCTCAGACGTTCGCCACTTCAGATGTATCCACAAGTATTTACAAGAAGATTTACACAAGAAAATAGATATACAATATGTACAAGTGTGTTTTTTATGAGTGATCTTTGTCTCTTATTTATATCTTCATGTAGCCTTACACTTTCCTTATTTTAGGGCTTCTTCATTTAAAACAATTTCTTTTTGCAAATCACTTTGACTCTTGGGGGCTTCTATAAGACTCATGAGGGTTCTCCAACTTCATATGGTCATAACTCTCTAACCGTGAGGAGTTATGTGATGTTCTACATACCACCAGAAATGGAATGACAAACACTATCCATCTAGGATAGTTTCACTCACAAATTCACTGTCCTTCATCTCATTATTCCTCAAATAAGCATGGGTTGTCTCACTCCACAAAGCATCTTCCTGTGAGGGATTTCACCATAAGGGGACCACTTTGGAGTTCATCCATTTTTAATTATTATCAACCATGACAAGACATTAATGAGTCATCTTTACATCAAACAATATTGGGTCCATTACCCAAACCTTGTGCTACGGGGATTTATTCAAGGGTTGACATCAATGACAACCAACCTTAATCAACAATCTCCCCCTTTGGCATTGATGGAAACACTCTGATACAATACTTAAATCATATCATTCATGCTCCCCCTGGAACCATGCCTATGTCCTCTGTATCTGATAAATCTGCTCCCCCTGGAACCATGCCTCTATCCTCTGCCTCTGTCCTCTGCATATGATAAATATCTCCCCCTTTGTCATCAATGGAAAATGTATCTTTCCATCTGGGGTTTCTCCCCCTGACTGAACTGTCCTCTTATGGTGCTTCTTCATGTAATCTAAGACATAGAAGATAAGCATTCAAAAAACATTCATTTTGGAGTAGAAATAACTCCAAGTCTCTGGAGAAGATATTCAAAGGATTCCCGTGGAAGTGGTTTTTTGAATATATCTGTCACTTGTTCTTTTGTGCCCACATACTCAACTCTGATGTTATTTTCTGCAACCTGCTCCCGTAGAAAGTGATACTTGATTCAAATGTGCTTTGTCTTGGAGTGCATCATCGAGTTCTTCGATATACTGATGGTGCTTGTATTATCACAATAGATTGGAATGGGCTCATCATACTCAACCTGTATATTTGTTAGAGTTTGTTTCATCCAAATAACATGTGTACAACATGATGTTGTTGTAATATAATCTGCCTCGGCTGTAGATAAAGATACCGGTGATTGTTTCTTTCTTAGCCATGATACTAAGCACTCACCCAAGTAGAATGATTCTCCACTGGTGCTTCGTCGGTCATCAATACAACCTGCCCAATCTGCATCTGTGTAGGAAATAAGTGATAGATCCTTTCCTTTTGGATACCATAATCCAAACTCTTTTGTTCCTTTGAGATATCTGAAAATCCTCTTCACTGATAATACATGTGATTCCTTTGCTGCTTCTTGAAATTGTGCCACCTATCCAACTCCTTGCATTGCATATGGTCTAGATGTTGTCACATATAGTAGGCTACCAATCATTGAACTGTATTGCCTCTGATCTGTAGACTTCGAATCATCATATTTGCTCAACTTGCAACTGGTTTGCATGGGAGTGATAACTGGTTTGCAATCTTCCATACTGAACCTTTTTAGCATTTCTATGATAAACTTGGTTTGAGAAATAAAAATTCCTTGGTTTCTTTGACGTATCTGAAGTCTCAAAAAGAAGGATAGTTCTCCAAGTAACGACATTTCAAATTCATTATGCATATCTTTTGCAAATTTCTGGCTTAACCTGTCATCATCACTACCAAAAATAATATCATCAACATAAACTTTAATTAATAAAATATTACCTTGACTTACCTTGATGTAGAGGTTGTTGTCTGCACTTCCTTTTCTAAACCATGCCTATTGCAGATACTTATCCAGTCTAGAGTACCATGCTCTAGGAGCCTATTTTAGACCATACAAAGCCTTCTTTAATTTACACACATAATCTTCTTTCCTTGACAACTGAAATCCTTCTGGTTGTTCAATGTAGACTTCTTCTTCAAGTTCCCCATTCAAAAAAGATTATTTTACATCCATCTGATATACCTTAACATTTTTGGAGCATGCATAGACTAAAATAAAACATATTGCTTCCATTATGGAAACTGGGGAAAATGTCTCTTCAAAGTTGATTCCTTCAATCTGTGCATATCCTTTACATACCAATCTAGCTTTGTTCCTTATAACTTGTCCATCTTCATTTAATTTATTCCTGAAAACCCATTTTGCGTCGATTACATTGTTATTCTTTGGTCTTGGAACCAATTCCCAAGTGTCATTTTTCTCTATTTGGTCCAATTCTTCATGCATGGCCTTATTCCAAAATTCATCCTTGCTGGCTTCTTCAAAACAATTTGGTTCAATTGTAGATAAGAGTGCTAGGTATGTTTGTTCTGGTGAATGGAGTTTTCTTCTAGTCTCAACTCCTGCATCTTTGTTTCCAATAATCTGATCTGAAGCATGATTCTTCTGTAATCGTTTGCTAGGTGTCTTTGGAGATACTTGTTGAACTTTCTCTTCTGTTTATTTCGGATTCTCTTCATCTTCCTCTTCTACTTCATCTTCTGCTTCTTCTTTGAAAAGTTGTTCCATTGATTTTTTTTCTTCTTCCTTTGATTCTGGTCTGCCTATTTCATCAATTGTTATGTTGATGATTTCCACAACTTTGTTCAATATTAGATTGTAACACTTTTATGCTTTCCTTGTACTTGAGTAACCAACAAGTACTCCTTTTTCCACACGAGAGTCAAATTTTCCCATTCTACCATCTTCTCTTTTGATGTAGCATTTGCTTCCAAAAACTCTAAAGTGCTTCACATTTTCTGGTCTTCCTTTCCATCGTAGGGAGTTTTATCAATGTTGTTTCTGAGCATTACTCTGTTTTGAATGTGAACTGTTGTATGCACCGCATGTGTCCAAAATATATCTGTCAATTTGGAATCCATTCGCATTGTTCAAGCCATTTCCTGTACTGTCATGTTCTTTATTTCAACAACTCCATTCTGTTGAGGTGTCCTAGCAACTGAGAATTTCCTTTTTATTCTATGACTACTGCAGAAGTCCATAAATTCCTTTGAAGTGAACTCTCCTCCATTATCAGATCTCAAGCATTTGATTCTTGAATCCATCTCATTTTCAACCATTTCCTTGTAGATATTGAAGTTTTCAAAAGCTTCTGACTTGTTCTTGAGAAAGAAAACTGCAGTCATTCTTGTATAATCATGAACTAATAACTTAAAGTATCTCTCACCTTTTAAGCCCTTTGTTGTAGTTGGTCCAACTAGATCAGTATGCACAATTTTCGGTGGTCTTGTAGTTGAATATTCCTTTGATTTGAACCTAGTCTTTGTTTGCTTTCCTTGTTGACAATGCTTGCATAAAGTGTTGGTTGGTTTCGTGATCTGGGGCATTTCTTTGACTGCTTCTCTTTTGCTGACTTTGACAAGGTTATCAAAATGCATGTGACCCATTATTCTGTGCCATAGCCAACTTTCATCTTCCTTTCCTAGACAACACTTTTCATTTCCAATTTCACTTAATACATATATGTTGTTTGAAGTTCTAGCAGCTGTATTGACCAATTTCCCTAAACCTTCTCTTCTTATCTCACACTTTTGTGAATTGAAAGTAACTTTATGACCTTGGTCACACATTTGACTCACACTTAGAAGATTATGTTTCATATCTTATACCAGTAGAACATTTTGTGCCTTTTCATTCTTGTTCCTAATTCGGATTGTGCCTTCTCTAATGATTTTGGCTTAATTATCATTTCCGAAGGAGACTGATCCATTTCTTTCCTTTCGCAATGTAAGAAATTTGTCTCTATCACCTGTCATGTGTTTTGAACACTCACTGTCAACATACCAACCGTGTTTCTTCTTCTTAGCTTGTAGAGCAACTGTGAATTCTTCATTCCTATACTGATCTTGATTTCTTATCCATGTCATTTTCTGAGGTTCTTGTATGTGGCTGTTGTTATTCTGTTGAGGTTCTTTAGGAGGGACTGTCATTCTGCAATCTTTGGACACATGTCCAAAATTGTTACATTTGTAACATTCCACTTCAGTGCTCAAAGATTCAAACCTGTTGTAACTTCTTCTTTTCATTTCACTAGGTCTTCTTGCATAACCCCTTTGTGTATGACTCTCAAAGTTGTTATTGCTCCTGTTGTTAGCTGCAATTCACAACTTTATGTCCAAAATTATTACATGCATAACATAAACCAAAAAATATAGTTTGATACCTAGGAGTTTAAGATCTTATGAAAGGAGGTGCTCTTATGAATCCTTCTTCTTCTTGAGGCCTATATGTCTGTTGTTGATTCTGAAATTTGAATCTTCTCGGTGGAGGAGTGTCCTTGTAATATTCCTTGTATATCTTCCTCTCCTCTTTGATTGTTTCTGCATATATTTTTGGATTTGTTTCTTACTCTGTTGTTTTGGATCTTGATCCCTTTTCTGTCTGATTGTATCCAAGTCCAGACTTGTCAAGATGATATTTTTGACTGCTGATAATGTCATCCAGAACTTTTGAGCTATTCTGCATATTTTTCTTTTGAATATCCTTTCTTAGTATGACAATTTCTGCTTCCAAGTTTCCAATGATCTTGTCCTTTTATTGTAGTTGTTCTTTGAGTGCTTCTTCAATTCTTTTATCTTCTTCTATTTGAACCTTCAATTTTGTGATCATTTGTTCTAGTTCTCGAGTGTCCTTTTTCTTGTCTAGTTCTGCTTGTAGTTTCTTGTTTTTCTTGTTTTCTCTTCTAATAACTTCTATGGAACACATTAATTCTTCTCGATAGTCAACTTCTGCCTCTTCAATTTCATCTTTGACTTCTTCATATCCTTCTTCGGCTTCTTCATATTCTTCTTCGGAGTCTTCTTTGTCAGAATCGTTTACTTCCATGAATAGAAATCTTCCTGTCTCTCTGTCACTGATTTCATCTTCATCTGATGATGAGATGTCTTCTTTGATGCATAAGCTTTTCTTGAAATCTTTCTTTGTAGTTATTTTGCTTTTATATGTGTGTTTTCCTTTTGAGTAACCTTCATCATTTCTCTTTTTATTATGAGGACATTTGTTAGCAAAATGACCAATACCATCACAATTAAAACATATTAAAGGAAGATTACCTCTATACCTACCGTTGGTTCCCTTGCTTAGTCTTTTGATGAAGTTGGCACCTCTTCATCATCTTCCGAGACGCCATTGTTGCTGCTATAATCTTCTTGTTCCTCTTTCTTTTTATTTGATCTTTTGAATGCTTTGAAAGATGCTTCTTTTACATCTAGATTTTCCTGTTCAGTTCTCATTTCATATGTTGTGAATATTCCATGCAGTTCGTCCATGCTTATAGAGTTTAGATCCGATCTTTCTTTTAGTGCTAATATCTTAGGGTTGAATCTCATAGGAAGAGATCTTAGTACCTTTTGAAAAATTACATATTCTTCGATTTCTTCTCCCAATCCTATGATTGCATTCACTGTTTCATTGACTCTTAAGAAGTAGGTTGCGATATCTTCATCTAGATTCATTTTTAGTTGTTCGAACGAACCTCTGTAAGTTTGAAGCTTTGTTGCTTGTATCTCCTTCATAAATATTTCGAAGCTTGTCCCAAATCTCTTTAGAAGATTTACAGTGTGCAACTTTGGTGAATAATGTATCACTGAGACCATTCAAAAGTGCATTTGTGGCTTTGGAATTATTCTGACCAAGTTTCACTGCTTTTTCATTTGTTGGTGGAACTATTGGTACTTTGTATCCATCTACAATTGATTGCCAAATTTCAAATCCCTGTGCCTGTATATATGTCTTCATCCTTATGCTCCAAAAATCGTACTTCTGTCCAGCAAACTGTGGTATTCCATTTTTATATGACTTGGTACTCTCCATGATCTACCTTTCAGTGGTTAAACTGATTTATGAAGGAACCTACTTTGAAACCAATTGTTGGATTACTG
>SNQJ01S0004831.1:31058-43516 GCA_010110895.2 Picea sitchensis
ATCAATAATAGCATAATTATAATCATTTTTATCCAAATAATCCAAGTGTTATATAAATGTAGAATTATTATCCAATAATGAGCAATACGAAATGAATAATCACACACACACACAATACACCAGTGTTTTACGTGGAAACCCAAATAGGGAGAAAACCACATAATGTTTTTTATTATATGTCTTGAAGAATTAAATTCATTGGAAGCACCAACTTACTTTGTTTTCCAGTTGCAACTGAAGGAGGCTCCAACCCCCTAGTTTCTCAGGCTACAACCTGAGGGAAGATCCAACTCCCCAATTCTCTAACTACAACTAGAAGGAGGCTAAAACCCCCTATGTTCTCCAGCTAAAACAAGAAGGTGGCTACAACCACATGTCCTTGCCCCATCCAACCACCCTGAAGTAGAAGTAGAATGATGGAACCACTGTCAACATGTCATTGTTGTACAACTGTATCAACCTGTACCACTGACATGTATTCTATCTGTACAACTTCCTTGTAATCAATCTGTACATGAACTAAACATGTATCTACAAAAATTACAATAGATACACGACCTATAGTGTTTCAGCCCGTGTATGTACACGCCCTATATGTTATGTAGCCCATGTATGTACGCTACCAAACTGTTATGCAGCCTGTGTATTCCTTTTGAAAACTAGGGTTTCCTTTTCTTGAAAACTTCTGACCTTTTGTAACTTATTTCACATATATCTATAAACTGTCATTGTATCCAGACTGTAATTGTACCCTATGCATGCATCCTCATATATAACCTTTACTCAAGGCAATTATGTCTCTCTCTAGTCATGTGTCATATAGGTATGTGTAATCATGAACAAGTATAATATCCCTCACATGATCTTATTCATCAACCCCTTTATGATATGTAGTCTCTCAATACATCAACTACTACACAAATACAAGCTCTCAACCATGTACCATAAAAACCCTTATCCATATGCCAAGAAATACAATATGTGACTCACAAGAAGTATCAATGATGAACATACCAACACTGTAATTCTATAGATCTGAATTATGCAGAAGATCACATGTAGCCACTAGTATTTCTAGGGAGAATCCTCAAAACTCCATTGCCATTCCTCATGCATACATCAAAATCCAACTATTCATAGAAATAAGACGTACCTTTTGAACCAATGGATGGATCTGATGTATTTGAGCACTTTAGACCTTCCTGGGAGCTTGATCTCAGAATCTAGAACCTTTGCATCTTCATCTTCTCAGGTTTCCATGACTTTGTCAGCATGTACGCTCCCTATACACAGACAACCCATGTATACACACCCTATACACAGAAAACCCTCATGGATATGATGTACTGTACACACCCTATACACAAACAACTTGTGTATATGCACCCTATACACAGACAGCCTGCTTATGCACCAGAAAATAGGGTTTTTTGTAAATATGAGAATTTCGTTGTCAACCCTTCGTGCTACCTCAGACGTTCGCTACTTCAAATGTATCCAAAATTATTTACAGGAATATTTACACAAGAAAATAGATATACAATATGTACAAGTGTGTTTTTTATGAGTGATCTTTGTCTCTTATTTATATCTTCATGTAGCCTTACATTTTTCTTATTTTAGGGCTTCTTCATTTAAAATAATTTATTTTTTCAAAGCACTTTGACTCTTGGGGGCTTCTATAAGACTCATGAGGGTTCTCCAACTTCATATGGTCATAACTCTCTAACCGTGAGGAGTTATGTGACGTTCCACATACCACCGGAAACAACATGACAAACACTATCAATCTAGGATAGTTTCACTAACAAATTCAATGTCTTTAATCTCATTATTCCTCAAATAAGAATGGGTTATATCACTCCACAAAGAGTCTTCTCGTGAGGGCTTTCACCATAAGGGGACCACTTTGGAGTTCATCCATATTTAATTCTTATCAACCATGACAAGACAATAATGAGTCATCTTTACTTAAAACAATCTTGGGTCCATTACCCAAACCTTGTGCTATGAAGATTTCTTCAAGGGTTGACATCAATGAAAACCAACCTTAATCAACAGTGTTGCCCAAGCATAAACAAGTAAGAAGAGAAAGAGAAAACCTATTACCCAAGACAAAGAAACCCTTAAGTAAATTGAAGAAGAAGAGAGGGAGGTCCATCACTCCCCACAAAGATAATTTTCACTTCATCCTGCACGTGAACTGGAATAATTTCCTTCATCAACCAAAACCACAACTAATAAGGGGAGAAAATTGCATTTCCCCTCACTTGTTGCAACAAATAAGACTAGAGTGAGGAGGTATTTTACTAGATCATGATCCCACAAGGAAGTTGTTCAAACATAGGTCATAACCAAGGCTTCAGTCTCAAAGAAAGTTAAAAGTAAAAGTGACACAGTTGGGAAGCCTATTGAGGTCATGACCAAAACCTTAGTTCAGATGAAAGCCAAAGGTAAAGGGGAATCTACTAAGAATCCTATTGAAATCATAAACATCATCTCTGCCCATCATAATCCAACTTTCAAGATATTGATTAGACAACTCATGGATGCTAGAAAAGAAATTTCCCATTTGAAGGAAGAAAGTTTGAATGAGAGAAGGAAGATGAAGGAGATCATGGACATGTAAAATGAAACCCTTGATCTGGAAAGGTTTACAACAAGATGATTCTTGCCTCTCCATAGGAAACTTAATACTTTATACAGGAAAAAAAGAAGCATTTAGTCCCAAAACAGAAATCTCAAAGAAGAATTGAAGCCCTTCAAGAATGATATAGCCCAGAGGAACTTAAATGTTCTAGCACAAGTTGCAATAGAAATAAATGTCCCTGCAGTAGAGAGGAGTGCCCCTGTAAAATAAAGAGATGTTGTTGTGATAGCGGGAAGTTCTCATGCAACCAGGAGAAGTTCCAGATTGAGAAAGTAAATGGAGAAGTATGAAAGACCCATTTTTGGTGAGGATTACTTTTTTCAAGCTTGAAGTGTTCAAGGAAATATGATATTTTCACCTATGGAGGTATCTACAGGCTCAAAGTGCATCTACTAAGGTTTTTTTTGTTTTTTAGGATTCGTTGCAAAACACAGTAAAAACATAGAGATTTCATAGTGTCAGGTGCTATGGAATCGTCTACACGGATTGTTCTATAGTTTCACTACCAAAGACACTACAGAATCACCTATCCATATACATAAAATGTGCTATGGAATCTGCATAACAATTTACAAATGGGTGCTATAGAATATGCAAAGCAGTTTTATAGATGGGTGCTACAAAATCTACATATTAGTTTTACAAACATGCACTATGGAATCTGTAGAGCATTTTTATAGGAGGGTGCTATGGAATCAGATACCGAATGCGCTACAGAATGGTGCTACGAACTAGCCATTACAGTCAGAGGTTTTGAATTCATTGCTTCCTATTGGCTTTGATGATTTGGAGGGAACCAAAGATCAACAAGTGGCAGATGGAGATCAATATATAGGCTTGGAGGACACATGGCACTAGAGAATATGTTCCCAAGAAAAAAAAATACATGTCATTCATATTTTTTTAGAGTTGTTGCCAACATGATCCTTGATTTTAGCAGTTTCATAGATCTGTTTGTACAAATATTAGACTAGTGGCTTTTTGTGGAGAATCCTAGGATAGGAAGGCCAGCTCACACCTCTAGCTATTGTCTAATGTTTTGATTATAAATACATCATATGAATGGTATGTTGGGGTGAAAAGGTCCCCATTTTGTAATATTTTGACTAAACATAGTTATTCTCTAGTTATGTATGAGACTTGAGATATTTTCATTAATAGAAGTACATTTCTTTTCATCATCTTGTTTCCTCTTATTCTGAAATGATCATGACTGGATGAAACATATGAGATGTTGTGGTTGTGTTATAATGGATGTTTGATTATAATGTTGCTATGAATATTTTTCATTGTTTTAAACTTGAAGTTCAAGAAGTTCTTGTGACCAAGTTTTTCTTCACCTAGCTTCTTGAAGGCCTGATACTTATAGCAGACTTATCCACCTTCCTCACTAAGTATTCCTTCTATTCAATTTTATCCTTAACCACAGACTGAAGTTAATCAAAACCTCATTTGCTTATGCATGCTAGCCCAGATTTCCGTGTTAAAACATTCTTATGCTGAGTTTTTGTCCATTTGACCTTTAATCATTAATTTACATTTACAAACCTTTTGATGGGTACTGGGCTTATCCTATTTCAATCTGAGGGTGATTCTCAATGATAAAATTATTGGCGTCAATGTCAGGAAAAAATTGAAGACATTTCCCTTGGACTGAATGACAAAGGAATATTGATTTTGATGGTGCATTAGAAATCAATACATTGAATATTACAGCTTGCACCTAGCGACTCCATTATTTGAGTTGTGGATTCCAAAGCGAGATACACGATGTCTAATCCACATATACCTCTGGAAACACATGAATCTCACCCAAAGAACATTATCAAGAAAGGAAAGGATTTTCAAGAAGGCTTTTCAACTGCTCTACCAGGTACTTCTGTTCATTTACATGATTCTACTTTTAAAACTCCAGTAGCTATTTCCAATTATCCTCTTCTACCCTTTGTTGAAGTTTCTAGAAATTTGGATTTTGAAAATTTTCCTATTGAATACTCTTCTTTTAGTCCCAAATTGAAAGAAGAAAGTTTTGAAACCCTTGCTTCTCCTAATGTTATAAGCTGGTTTAGACTTGAGATCCTAGAATATTTTCCTACTTTGGGCCTTCCTACTCTCCCTCCTATCAAAGTTGTTATGAATAAAAAAGAGGAAACCTATTTTCCCTTGGACCCTATACCATCTTCCTCCAAGACTCAACCTCTTCCTATGAAAACTGAAATCCCTCCATCCAAGCTCCCTCTTTCTCTAAAAATCCAAGTTGTAGTTGTACCTATCAAAAATCCATCTCCCCCTTGTTCTCCTACATTTCACAACCCAATGGAAGGTGCTAACCTTCCTAGAAATAGGATGGATGCCATAGTGGCTGCTAGGTATGCCCCTCTTATTTTACATTATCCTATGAATTCTCTCCCAGTTGGAGACTACCTTAAGTACATACCCAAATTCACAGGGGAGGAAGACATAACTGCAGAAGAACACATTGCATCTTTTTATAGTTATGCAGATAATATTAACATTGAGAGTGAGGATGTATGGATGAGGGTATTTTTACAGATCCTTGATGGCGAGGATAGAAAATGGTTTAGGGGTTTGACTCCTAGATCTATTGTTGGGATTGAAGCTTTGGATGATGCTTTCTTGAGGCATTGGGGGGATAAAAAGGATTTCCTTTATTATATTATAGAATTTGGGTCACTTAAGAGGAAAGAGGGGCAATCTGTTTCAGACTTCTAAAAAATATTTAATAAAATGTACAACAAGATTCCCACTGAAATAAAGCCTACAGAAACCTTTGCCAAGATTACCTATGCCAGTGATTTTGACCCTGATCTACCTCTCTAGTTCATATGCAAGATGCAGCTTTGGAAGTAGAATATAACATATTGGAAGATGAAAAACTTAGGGGAAAATATGATAGAGGTTGAAGGAAGGGTAGGGATGAAACTTCAACCTCATAATCCCCTATTGTCCACCCTCAATTCGATGAACTTACAAAATTGGTAAAATCACTTTCTGCTGAAATGGAAAAGTTGAAACTTGAAGGAAAATAGAGCTATAGGAACACACAAAATGTTGATAATAGAGGTAATTTCAGAAGACCAAATAATTCCCCTCGGGTCCTCCAAAGAGATCAAATAAATAGGGATAGGGATGATAAAAAAATCCAATCCTCTCTCCAAAATAAACTCGTTGTTGATGAAGAAGGATAGGATGAAGAAATTGATCCTGAAATCCATTGTCTTGGTGACACCTCTTCATCTCCTCATTTAACCCAATATGCATATGAAGATTTTGTCATGGATAGCCAATTAAATGAATTGAGTAAAGGGGATAAAACCAGTGACAATCCAAATAAATACAACCTAATATCAAAAAAGAAAGAGGGAAATACTGACACTTCTGATAAACCCACTAAAACATAAAATTCCACTAAGACTGTGGCAGCTAGCAGCAAATAAAAAGATGCACAAAACCCCCAGGCATTGGTTAAGAGCCCTACTACATAAATTAAGTAGATTCTAAAATCTCCATCCTCTTCTAGCTTTGAGAGTGAGATTCAAAAAATTAAAATCCCTGTACCTTTTTTGGAGATGATTAAGAATGAGGAATTCAAAAGATATATTTCCAAAATGTTGCAGCCCAAGTCTTCCTCTTATTCAACAGATTCAGTCAACCTTCAATATGAAAAACAAACAGTCATCTTGGGACCTTCGATAGAGGATAGAGATGAATATTCCCCTCCTTTATACACATCATTAACCATTCATGATAAAGTGTTGCACAAATTCTTGATGGACTCAGGGGAATCTCATAACCTCATGCCTAAAATTGTCATGGATGAGCTTGGGATGGAAATTAAAAAAACCTACCATGACCTGTATTCATTTGATTCTAGGAAAGTGAAGTGTCTTGGGGTTATTAAATACCTGGTTGTTACCATGTTCCAATTGCCAATGAAAAGTGTGTTCATGGATATTGTGGTGGTTGATGTCCCCCCTAGGTTTGGGATTCTTTTTTCAAGGTCTTGGATCAAAATACTAGGGGGAACTTTTCAAATGGGCCTTTCATATACCACCATTCCTATATTCGAGGGAGACCATAGAAGGATTTGTAGGGAGGCAAAACTAGCCTACATCATCAGTGATGAAGAAAATCCTACCAACCACCTTATTTTTTCAGTTGATACTGATTTATGATCCAGTATATTACATCTCACCGATGCTCCTCAATCATTTATTGAAATCAGAAAACAACCCATTACCTCTTGTGAAGATCCTCCTCCTAATACCTCTGTTTGGAAGATGTTTTTTGATGGAGCCTCTTCTAAGGAAGGTATTGGTGCTGGGGTAGTCTTTAATTACCCTACCCAAGAGACCATATTACAAGCTTGAATTTGAAACTACAAACAATGTGGAAGAATATGAGGCTCTTGTTTTGGGTTTGAGGGATGCTAAAGACATGAAGATTGAAGATCTAGCAATGTTTGGAGATGCTGTATTAATTGTTCACCAAGTAAAAAATTTGTATGAAGATAAACACCCCAGGTTAAGGACTTACAGAAATGAAGTTTGGGATCTTGTTGATAGTTTCTTCTTAGCTTTTAATATCTCATTTGTTCCAAGAGATGAGAACACTATGGAAGATTCCTTGGATTTCTTAGCAAGTAATTTCAGAGTTCCTTTACCCCCTAAACTCAAATATGTTGTCGAAGTGAAGTATAGACCCTCTATACCTGACAATGTCAAACATTGGAAGGTATTTGAGGATGATCTTGAGATAAAAATATTTATTGAGACTGCGGATGAGTTTTATGCCTTACATATTGATTAAGATTATGATTATGAAAAAATCCCTCATGCTGATATTTTTCTGAATAAAATTGTTGACCATCATATTGTTTAGTGGCCCAGTAACCATATTCCAAAAGGACTAGTCCCCTTTGAGAGATTATTTGACAGAAATGATGTTGTTGTAAAGATTAAAGGTTCAACTGAAAATGATGATGTGACTAAATGCAATTTAGGTACAGAGGAGGATCCAAAGTATGTCAAGTTGTCTAGCATCTTGTTAAAGGAACAAAGTGCTGAGTATGTCAAGATTTTAAAGGAGTTTTCTGATGTGTTTTCCTGGAAATATGAATATTTACGAACACATGACACAAATATAATTGAACATAAGATCCCTTTGAAAGAGGAGACCAAGCCTTTTAGGCACAAACTTAGACAGATAAATCCCATGCTACTGCCTATTATGGAAAAAGAAGTGAAAAATGTGTTGGATGCTAATATCATCATTCCTTTAAGATACTCTAAGTGGGTGGCTAACTTGGTCTCTGTGAGGAAGAAAAATGGGGAAATTAGACTATGTGTTGATTTCAGGAATTTGAATAGAAGTTCCAAGAAAGATAATTACCCCTTGCCAAAGATGGAGCATATTTTGCAGAGAGTGATTGGTTCATCTAGGATGTCTATGATTGATGGCTTCTTTGGCTACAATAAGATCTCTGTCTTTCCTGAAGACAGAGAGAAGACATCCTTCACTACTCCTTGGGGCACATTCATGTATGCTAAAATTCCCTTTGGATTAATGAGTGCAGGAGCAACCTTTCAATGAGAAATGGATATTTCCTTTATTGGGGAGAAGGAAACATTTGTGGTCATCTACCTAGATGACATTACAATGTTCTCAAAATATGATAAAGAGCATTATCATCATTTGAAAAAGGTCTTCCTGAAGTGAATTTATTTTTGTCTCTCTCTCAATCCTAAGAAGTCTTTGTTTTCTATGAAGGAAGGTAAGTTATTGGTGCACATTGTATCAACATAAGGGGTAAGAATTGATCCAATCAGAGTAGAGGAAATCCATGCCTTATCTCTTCCTAGATATAAGAAAGAAGTTCAATCTTTCTTGGGGAAAATCAATTTTCCAAGAAGGTTCATCTCTAACTTTGTTGAATTGGTGAAGTACATTAAAACCATGCTTAGGAAAGGAAATGAGGTGAAATGGACTACTGAGGCTTGAGATTATTTTGATCAAATAAAATATGCCTTGATTGAAGCACCTGTGTTCATCATACCTGACTATTACAAGGAGTTTATAATATTTTATTTTGCCTCATTTGACACATTGGTTGTTGTTTTGTTGCAGAAAAATATAGAGGGGTTAGAGCAACCTATTTCCTTTTTTAGCAAAGCATTGAGGGATGAATAAATGAGATATGATATCATGTAAAAGTAGGCTTATGATTTGGTCAAATCCCTCAAGGCTTTTAGAGTATACATTATGCATTCAAATATTTTTTCCTAAGTCCCCTCAGCCTCAATGAAAGAGGTACTTATCCATCTTGACATGGATGGGAAGATGAGCAAATGGATTGCCAAAATTTTGGAATTTGACCTTGAAATGAAGCCCACTAAATTAATGAAATGCCAAGGTTTAGCTGGGTTGTTGGTTGAATCAAATTGCAAAGATTTAGAGGTTAATTTCATCAACATAAACTCATAAAATCACCAAGCTGATTTTGCTGATAAAAGCTCTTATATCAGCCCAAATTTGGCAAAATGCACTTGGTATAAAGACATCATATATTTTCTGCAGAAGTTGCAGCCTCTCGATGGCTTGGAAAAGAATAAGGGGATAGATTTGAAGCTTAAAGCAATCAGATATTGTCTCATTGATCATGTCTTGTATTGGAAATATCCTCTAGGAGTTCTTTTGATACTTCTAGATCCACAGGAGGCCCAAAAGGCCATGACTGACTTTCATGACAGATTATGTGGGGGCCATCACTTTTGGAGAACCACAACCGAAAAGATCCTTAGAGCTAGGTATTTCTGGCCTAGCCTTTTTACTGATGTTTGTGCGAAGATTAGAGCTTTTTTCAAATGCCAAAAGTTTTCTAGAAAGCAACAACTCAAATCTTTGCCTTTGAAGCCTGTGATGGTTTATAAACCTTTTCAACAATGGGGTCTTGAATTCATTGGGGAAATCCATCCAGATTCAAGTGGTTAGCATAGGTGGATTTTGACTACCACTGATTATTTCACCAAGTGGATAGAATCTATTCCTACAAGAAGTGCCTCCCACAAGGTAATCATTAGTTTTCTTGAGGATATCATGTCAAGATTTAGTTGTCCAAGCAAGATTGTTACTGACAATGTTGCCTCCTTCAAAGATGAACCATTGATCAAATTATATGAACAATATGGGATTACGTTAGTCCATTCTACTCCTTACTACCCCCAAGGAAATGATTTGGCATATTCCTCTAACAAGAGCCTCATAAATATCATCAAGAAATTGTTAGAAGATAACAAGAAAGCATGGGACTCAAAGCTAAAATTTGCCTTATTGGCTGATAGAGTTACAACAAAGGGTTCACTTGGTGTTTCCCCTTTTCAACTTGTATATGGGTTTGAGGCTATCTTTCATATGCATCTTTCCTTTCCTGTGGAAAAATTCCTCCAAGACTACCAAGGAGAACCTGATGATATGGTCACGAGGATACACCAGCTGGTAGAAGTACAACATACTAGGGAGAAGCTACTTGACAAAGCACAATACCATCAACAAAAGATCAAGCAAGACTTTGACAAGAAGGTAAGCAAAGAAGATTTCAAGATGGGAGATCTAATGCTCAAGTGGTATGCACCCAAGCAAGACAAAGGAAAACATGGTAAATTTGAAGCCTTGTGGATTGGTCCTTTCAAGATTTCTGAGGTATTTTCAAATAACACTTATAAATTGCAGATCTTGGAGGATTGTGAAGTTTTTGATGGCCCTGTCAATGGGAAATTTCTGAAAAAGTATCTTGCTTAATCCATGAGTGGCTTTCCATTCATTGTAAATATAACTTTTTATTTTTTATTTTTGTTTGAATAAAATTAAACCATAGCCCTAGGATAAGACACTAAAATTTCTTGTTCTTGGCAGCTCACAGGGAGCATGCCATCCCCTATGAAGCTGGTGTTATCACATGAAGTTGTCATGGGTAAATTTTATCCTTAGGTTTTAATTTTTACCCATTAGTCTTTTAAGTTTGTTTTAATTTTCCTTTTGTGATTTTCTTAGATTAGTATAAACAAATAAAGGCTTGGGACTTGATTCACATTTTGACCCATATTTATGGTTTATACCTTAGGTTCATTTTTTGGTTTATATTCTTGACTCATCACTTGACTTGATAGCTAGAATTATCGACCCCATGACTCTACAAACCTGACAAGTCACTCAATCCACTCATATACTTGATCCTCTCCACTCTATCCATTTGTCGGTTAAGAAGTCACATATAACTTTGTAAAGGGAGTTGCTAACTCACTAGGCATTTCCGTAGCACATCTTTGTACAATCTTCCCCTTTACCATCATTCTCCATCATCAAGATGATGTCATGTATTTTATTGTTTTCAACACCCTTGTCTTCAAAAGGAATATTATGATTTGGTCATTTATGAGGTTCTAACTGTTTACAAAATTTGAAATCCTACTCCTAAGCTCGGCGCTGCTGAAACTACTATTCCAGACAAAGCTGTAGATTGTGCGATATAATTTACTATCTGGGGTGAATCAGAGACTCAAGTGGATGTAACATCTCTAGGCTTGTTACAGATCTTCCATTATCAACTACAATGTCTAGGTATTTCATGTGCCATTCCATCTACATTGAATATTGTTACGGTGTTTCTGTCTTATCTTTTGGTAGCGCCTGGCACTGCAAGCTACAACTTCTCCCACCTACCAGACTCTTTACCTCTTCAGCCACAAACTCCATAGCCTTTTGCATGATGAATTTTTCCTCCACTAGAACTGAGACCATTTGCTTCATATTTTGAACTCCCATTTATCATCTTGGCTCACATTGTCCACACTACGCTACTGAAACTACTGCTAGACTGCACTACATATCCCCTGTTCCAACACTGCAAATTCCCTATCAAACCATTTCCATATTCTACGCTCACAACCCCAACATTAGCTATCTTTTTTCACTATTTCATCTTATAATTTTATCTCACGAGTTTACTTGCAGTGAGGAGTTAGGATCCCTTGCATTTATAAATCTTTGATCACCTTGTATGGTGGCTTGATGACAGTCTAAAACCTGAACAGTGCAGCCTCCCTACATATCATTTCTCAGAGTATCTTTTCCTCATTTTAAGCCATCAAACCAGTCTCTTGTTAATTCATAAGTGAATTGGAGGAAAGACCTGAATGACCAATTATGAATAACCTTCAAAGCTAAGAAGACCTTTGCCTCTTTTTGGTTTCCTTACCTCTCATAGCATTACAGTTTTGATCTCCTTCTTCTCTCCATGGATACACCTCAAAAGAAGAAGTCTCACAAGGGTGGGAGTGTGGCCAAGACCAATCCTTCTGACATGCACTTGTTTGATGATGAGCCTATGATCAGGGAGGTTTTCCAAAGGGTTGGTTGCCTATCTTTCTGTAAAAACATGCAGAGGGGACACCTTGCAGTAGAAAGGAAGTTTTCCTTAAAATTTGATGGCACTATGACCAAGGTAGGAACCCTTGAGTTGGAAGTATCTGAGGCCACTATTTCAGCAACCACCAAGATACCCAACACTGGTGAGAGGTGGTTAAAATCCATGATTCTCAATGCAGAATTTTCCAAGGATTTTGTCAGGCTGCTAAATTGAAGATTTGAATGACCTGAAACACTAAATTGTCAAACCAGGGTTGGTAAACTTTGAGCTGCTACACTGTATGTGCGGGTAAGGCTCTAATTGCTATCTGAATGCTATCCTTAGAAGAAAACACAAACTCACTCTGAGAACTTGAATCCTAAT
>SNQJ01S0004831.1:43526-67178 GCA_010110895.2 Picea sitchensis
GGTATAAACACGGCTGAAAGCAAGGACCTCTGAATCAGGAAGATAATCAGGCTCCACAACCAACAAATTCGTCAATAGCATATGTCAATACCAAGATATCAAATAACATAGCATTATGATCCATCAACATCATCACAAGAATCCATAAGTGAGCAAACATCTATATATTGAAACTAGATCACTTGCACACAAGTTTCCTGAAAGAATAAGTAAATAACATGTGCTCGCAAGAGAGGGATGTTACATACACTCCCTCTTGTTTTAAACTTCGTCCCAAAGTTTCACAGTATAAAAATGTATTACATAAAGCATCTGAGAATATCTAAATGTCTAACTATCAAACTAAAATGGAAATTGTTGGTGCATATCGTATGCGTCCTCCTAGGTAATCGAGTGTGGACTATAATTGTCCCACTGGACCTTGACCTGATTGAATGTTTGATGTCGTATATGTCGAATGTGATGGTCCAAAATGTGGATTTGCTCCATTGTGAGTGCACCCTCTTCCGACACCTGCAAGGAATTCATGTCAATCAAATGTGTAGGATCACTAACATAATGTCTCAAAACAAAAACATGAAAAACATCGTGCATACGCCTCAAAGAATCAAGCAAGGATAGTCGATAGGCCACAGACCCCTTCCTTTCCACAACTTTGAAAGGTCCCACAAACCTAGGAGAGAGTTTATCACCATTTCCAAACTTGATCGAACTCTTGTGTGGTTTCACCCACAAGAAGACTCGATCACCAACTTCATAACTATGGTCAACGCGATGCACATTGGCATAAATATTTTTTCGATCTTGCGCTTCTTTAATCCTTTGTCTTATAATTTGAATTTGTTCTTCCATTTCTTGGATCACTTATGGTCCTACCAAGACCCTATCCTTAAGTCTATCCCAGCTCAAAGGCGTCCGACACAGTAGCCCATAAAGAAACTAAAATGGTTCCATCTTAATGGTGCTTTGATAGTTGTTGTTGTACACAAACTCTACCAGTAGCAAGAACTCTTTCCACCACTTTTGTTGGTCCATCACATACATACACAACATATATTCCAAGATTTGGTTCATTCTTTCTATCTTCCCATCGGTCTTCGGGTGATACGTGGTACTAAAGTTAAGTTGGGTTCCCAAGGCCTCTTGGAAAATAGTCCAAAATCATCCTATAAACATCGATCCTCGATCGGATATGATCCTCTTAGGCATGCCATGCAATATCACAATCTCGCTGATAAAAACTATAGCTATGTCTGGCGCTTGATACGTCGTATAAATAGGGATAAAATGTGCACTCTTCATCATATTTTCAACTACCACGAAAATCGAGTCGTCCCTCCTTACTATTAGCAGCAATTCCACAATGAGGTCCATCAAAATGACCTCCCATTTCAATTCTGGAATAACGTGTGGCTATAGTAATCCTGTCAGATGTTTATGTTCAACCTTCACTTGCTGACATTCTAGACATATCGCCACGTAGTTGACTATGTCCTCCTTCATTCCTTTCCAAAAGAATAATGGATTAAGGCATGCCCTGATCTTCGTGACTCCTCAATGAGACATTTACACTGCTCTATGAGCTTCGCTTAAGATCAAACTTAATTCATCATTAGGCGGTACATAAATCTAGTTATTATACATCATCAATTTGTTGTTGTCCAAAATATAACCTTCAAACTTAGGTACCAACATGGTGTCTTGTTCAATATTTTCCTTAACCTCTATATACCAGTCATCATTTCACTATACAGTTATAATATTTTCTCGAAGATTCGTTTGAAGAGGTATCACTGAAAATATGTGTGGTCTCCAAATCAACGCATATGCCACTCTGTTTACCATTCATTTTATGTAGGTAATCTCAAAATCATACTCACTAAGCAGTTCTGACCAACTCCTTTGTCGTGCGTTCAAGTCACTTTGTGTAAAAATATGTTGCAAGGCATAGTGGTCTGTTTTTAGTTCGAATTTTCATCTAATCAGGTAGTTTCTCCACACTCTCAGGGCATACACAATGGCCAACAACTCCAAATCGTGCATTGTGTAGTTCTCCTCATGCTTTATTAATTTCCTAGATATGTAAGTGATAACTCAACCGTCTTGCATCAAGACTCCTCCTAATCCTTCCTTGGATATGTCTGTGCATACCAAGAAGTCCTCATATGATACAAACACAGTTCTCTCACACAAGAATTATCCAAAATACTTGGAATATGACATAATAATCCATGTAGGAATGTAAATAATATATGAATAGATAAGATGATATAAAATTGAGAATGAGGGCTCATTTATATACCCAGGCAGGGGTGCCCTTAACCAATAGTCATGTCATTTGAGACATGTCATTTCATTAATAATAGTTATTGTTTATTAATTAATTATTATGTTATGGATATCTATTTATATGTATATTTATGTTCATAACATTGTCTTCCCCTTAAAAATGCTTTGTCCTCAAAGCATACCTTATGGAAGACTTATCTCTTGCTCTAGCTTGTAATTATTGTCTCATGCTTCTTCATTATTGATTTAGTAATTGTTGAGGACCTGAGATGATAGGATATTCTAAGCGCTGAGCATTACTGTCGAATTGTAAAGGAGTTTTCCCATCCTAATTCAATTTTCTGTGGATTTGGTTTTTTATAGGGTTCTTGGAAAGAACTTGATACATTTCTACTCCCATGATTGGTTCTATTTTGACCCTCACTTGTAGTGGAAGTAATATTCTTTGACATAGCGGTTATTTGTTTCTGTTGATACATTTATTGGTTGAAGTATCGACTTTTGTGATTAGGATGTTGATAAGGCATCCTCACAACTTGATCTTTACTTCGTATACTTGTAGATTTTTCTTGATTAACTTTTGTAATTGAGTTTTCTTCATACCCCTAGTGTGTTTCTACTTTGACATTTGAAGACCTTTTTACATTAGTTGTATTTGTATCATCTAAATACTTCTCTAGATCCATAGGTTTAGTCATTGTCTCTTTATTGACTATTGATGTTTTGCGATATAGCTCTTCTTGTAAAGACTTTGTATCATGCTTAAGTCTTTTGATTTGTTCTAGTAAATTCTGATTAAGGTTCCTTAGGCAGGAGATTTCTTCCTCTTCTTCGGCTAATTTCTTTGAGACCTTGATTTTCTTGTTCCAACTTTTGAAAACACCACTTCTTCTCCTTGGAATTCATGATTTTTGCAAGTAGTTTCTGATTATGATTTCTTAGGCGAGAAATCTCTTCATCTTTTTCAATGATGATTTTGTCACATTCTTTCTGTTGATATTGCAACTTTTGTATTGACTTCTGGTTATCTTGAAGGATCACTTCTGATATGTCCTTTAGGTCTTCTGATGATGGGGCTTCTGAAATTGACTTCACTGTAACGTCCTGCAATGTGATTTTCTTCTTCTTATAAGAAAATGTCAAAAACTTTCTCCTTGTGTTGAAAATAAAAGTACCCAATGTATCTACCCAAGTTGACCCTAGAATTATATCAACATTGTCTTGATAGATTGATACGACATTGAATTGAGCTATGAATTTGTAATCGCCAATAGATAGTTGTAGGTTCTTAATGTCATATTTCTCATTGGAAAGACACATGTCATTTTCAATTATATTTTTCTCTAAAACAATTAATTGGTTTTCCAGGTCAACGTTAATGTGATTTTTCCTAGTGGTCGAGCAAATAGAGATATTGATATTCTTTCCTTGAATAATCCCATTAACTTTTAATAAGGGATCCACATATTTTTTTATAAATATGAGGGAATATTCCTTGTTTTTTCTTACTAGACTCCATTTCGCTCATTTTGTTTCGGTTGATAATTTATGACAATTAATTTATTAAATAACCCTTAAATTGATACTTTTAATCACCTTTTGTATTGTTTGATATATTAACTCCTTATATAATATAATGATTATCACTTATTTTAACTGTAACCTTTTTAGTAACTTTTGATCCCACTAGTAATAATAATAATAAAGTCCTAAAGTGACTTTAAAATATAATAATATATCTTTTAACTTTTTCTTTATCGTTATAATAATATATAATGATTATCATTTATTTGAAGTGTAACCCTTTTAGTAACTTTTGATCCAACTGGTAATAATAATAATAAAGTGCTAAAGTGACTTTAAAATATAATAATATATCTTTTAATTTTTTTCTTTATCATTTACCTCTTATATCTTCTTATAATAGGTTACTTGAAAACTCAAGTTATTTTACCACCATATTTTTTTCAATGCACTTTTTGTACTTAATTGAAAGTATTTTAATATTTCCCTTTTTTCTAAATATTCTCTTGATCCGGTAACTTAAAGTGACCATTTCTTAAATATGAGACTTGAAATATTCACTCCCTTCCAAAACAACACGAAACCTTAATACTTAATATTTCTTAATACGCTAACTCGTTTAATTGTTAATGGAATATATAACACTCCATCTATTAAGTAATTAATCTAGCGGATTTTTCTGTGGAAGGTCACAACACTATGAATGGACTTGGTTTCCTTTATCCACGACCTTTCACTCTCACCTTGGACAGACCCTTCTTTATATGCTTAAGAAGGGATGTGTATGGTGGACTGTACAATAGACATCAACAGTGGTTGTATGACGGACTAAAGCGGACTAGTGGACTGAGCTGTACTATGGATGAAGGAGTGATTGTGACATCCGTATGGTTTTAAAATCAAAAAATTTATAATCAATTTTGTTTGCACAGACAATTGATATGGTTAGAATGTACGGATCAATGGCAACAATTTATTGATGGTTGGAATCAAATTATTTACTTCTGTTTTTTTATTTTATTTTATCTATATCTATATCTATATCTATATCTATCTATCTATCTATCTATCTATCTATCTATATATATATATATATTAATTCAATGTTGCTCAAATGATTTTTTTATAGGAATGGTATTGATAATTTAACGCTTTTGATATTTCATCGATTTTGCAACGAAATAGTTTATTTTTTGAATGGGATTTCGAACAAATAAAAAAAATCTAATGACCAGTTCTTGGTCGAAGACGAGAGGTTGTTAAATAATCGTTCTTCAATTTTAAATTTGTAATGTTTGCCCAAAATAACCTTTCTATAGATATTTCCTTGCAAAAAAAATGATACCTTTTATTTTTATTTTTTAATTGTAGCGACTAGATTTCTTGTTCTTTTAGTTGATTGCTTTGTAGTGGAATGGTTTAGTTCTTCACCTAAATTTCCAAATGAAAATGGCCAAGGGACAGACTTTGGTCAAAGACCTTGGAGATGGAGAAGCTCCGAAAAAATTTGAGAGTGGCTAAAAAGCCTTTGTCAGACAAAGCCTGGAAAATATGGCCAAAGGTCGAGATCAAACTTGCTCTGATGCCAAATGAGACGAACAAAGTTCCCTCACACAAGAATTAGCCAAAATACTTGGAATATAACACAATAATCCATGTAGGAATGTAAATAATATATGAATAGATAATATGATATACAATTGAGAATGATGGCTTGTTTATATACCCATGCAGGGTTGCCCTTAACCAATAGTCATGTCATTTGAGACATGTCCTTTAATTAATAATAGTTATTATTTATTAATTAATTATTATGTTATGAATATCTATTTATATGTATATTTATGTTCATAACATCATCCATGTCAGGGAATTTTAGTATCGACGTTGTTGTCAACAACTCCTTGAGCCCTCGAAATTCTTTCATGCATTTCTCAGTCCATACAAACTTCTTGTTTTTCTTCTGCAATTCCACAATCAGATTTGCTATCTTCTAAAAACCTTCGATGAACCGTAGATAATATCCAGCTAAACCCATGAAGCTACGTACTTTCGGTACGTTTGTCAGCGCAGTCCATTCCATAATATCCTCTACCTTTGTGGGATCCATAATGATGCCTTCGTCGGAGATAACATTCCCGAAGTAATGAATCCTTGATTGATAAAAAAATCATTTCAACAGTTTCCCATATAATTTGTTCTCTCATAAGCACTGTAATACCAAGCACAAATGTTCTTCATGTTCTTTCATCGTTCGAGAATATATCAAAATGTCATCAATGAATACTTGAACAAACGTTTCCACTTTTCCAAGTATTCCCGGAACACCCCATTCATCAATCTCATGAATACCCCTGGGGCGTTTGTTTGTCCAAATGGTAAAATGGTAAACTCGTAATGCCCAAACCTCGTCTTGAATGCGGTCTTAGGAATATCTTCCTCCTTGATCTATAACTGGTGATATCCCGATCTTAAGTCGATATTCAAAAACACCGTTGCACCTTTCATTTGATCAAACAAATCGTCTATTCTTGGCAACGGATATTGGTTCTTGATCGTTGCCTTGTTCAATTGACGGTAGTCAATGCAGAGTCTCCATGACCCATCCTTCTTCTGTATGAAAATCACAGGAGTGAACCAAGGTGACACACTTGGACGTATAAGTCCTAGGTCTAACAACTCCTTTAGTTTCATTTTCAATTCCTGTAACTCAGGGGTCAACATCCGATAATTTGTTCTTGTTATCAATTCAGTTCTAGGTTTTAATTTGATGGTAAATTCTAGCTCTCTTTCGGGCGGTAAACCTAGTAACTCTTCTGGGAACACGTCTGCAAACTCTCTTACTACCAGAAGGTTTTCTAATCCTTCTGCCACACCCTTGTCATTCAGTGATAAGATTTCATATAGCTTTCATCCCTTGTGCATGCTCTTCCATAGTTGTAGGGAAGAAATGAACCTTAGGGAAACTCCCTGGTTTCTTCCTATAATCACCTGTCTCTGTCCCTCATCATCGGTCAAACTCAACCATTTCATCTTATAGTTTAGTATCGCATCATGTGATTCCAACCAGTCCATACCGATCATGACCTCATAAGATCCTAATATTGTGACGTACAGGTTGGCCTTCGTTACAAAATCTCCCAAGTTGAGGCTACAGTCTATAAAATTTCCTCCAACCTTCTACTTGGCTCTCGAAGCCATTTCCACGTAGTTAAACTCGTCATGTTCAACTTCATTTACCTTAATTATTTTTAGCACTGCACCAGAAATAAAGCTCTATGTAGCAACTAGATCTATCAAAATAGTAAAGGTTTGGTTAGCGATGGTACCTGATGTCTCTGGCATAGTAGATTGGTGCTCGACCTGGCGATTATTCACCACTGCATGAATCCAATGGGCCTTGCCCAAATCTCCTACTGTAGTGTGTCCGACTGACCCAAATGCTTTGCCCCTCTCAACCAGAAAGTCACGCTAGTAATGTGTCTCTCCACATGTCCAACATCTGATCTTCGGTCCAGTACCCCTGGTCCCTGAAATATAAGTTGTTTTCCCACCAACCTGAAACCCTAGTCTGTTATGTTGAACATGCCTAAAATGGTTTTGTCATGGACGATGTTGTTGCTAGAGTTGTGGTGCTCTATAGGGAGTCCGCTACTGAGGCACCGGTCACCATGGCGTCGTGAACGTGGATCCTCTCAGAGTACCTCGATACCCTGATGGATGTTTAGCTGGTGTCTGATGCTACTGTACACGAGATGTCGCGTGTCCTGTCGATCTCACAGGAGTCCTGCTTTGACCCCTGCTGATCAACTCTTCCTCAGCTATGAGGGCCTTTTGGACTGCATCGTGCAACGTTTGATGCATTAGGATCCTCACTTTCACACAAATGTTGGCGTTAAGGCCAAACACAAAATTTTTTACCGAAATATTCTTGATGTTCAAATGTGGATCATACCTAAGCAGCTCCATGAATTGGGCCTCATACTCGGGCACCGTACGACCACCCTGTCGCAAGGCGTTGAACTCATTAAGCTAGCGCTTAATGAATTCCTTTGACAAATACCTCTCCCAAAAGCGCTCCTTGAACAATTCCCATGACACGTCTTCAACGACCATGTTTAGTTGTGGCAAGAGCATCTTCCACCATAGAAGAGTGCTCCCCTTCAACTGAAAGATAGCCATGCAGACTTTCATGTTGGAGGTGTAGTTGCGAAGTGCGAAGCACATCGCCATGTTCTCCAACCATGCCTCGATGACTGCTCTATCTGTGGCACCCAATAACTCAGGAAACTTGACCTTCTCTATTTCTCTATAAATGCCACCAGTATCAGCTGGGGTGTGTTGTGGACCCTCAGGGAGTACAGGCGCCCTGGCCTCATCTCTATCCAGACGGTTAATCAAGGCCTATGACATCCTCTGAAAGGACCTCATCAACCTAACCACATCCCCCACCGCAATCTGCTTCTATCCAATCACTTGTTCTTCTCCTTGAGGGTTAGACCCCTCTGGCATGGATGCTACTGGAGAAGTCACACCTCCTCCCCTAGCACCATGTATTCTTCCTTCGCGACATCCTCTAACCATGATTACCTGTAGGGACACAATTCAATTTAATTAGTGATAAATTATTAATCAAGTGTTTAATACAATGGAAGGTGTAATGATCCCAAGTTGTGGGGTTGAACCCCCTCTGATACCATAGGTAACGACCCCTCCATTACGACTAGGAAAGAGAAGCATAAAAGGTAATTTTTTTTTTTGCATTAGGAAATTAACGTCAACAATATAAATCATAGCAACGCAAAATCAACGACATCATAAGTAAAATCATTACTAGCTACTCATCATTGAAATCAACAAAAAGGATAGCAACACATAAACATAAATAGCATCGCCGCTTAGCACATCACAATCATCTTGAACAATTTATAAACAATGATCAACCAGATAATGAATATTAAATTGACTGCCCGTCTGATTCTACCCTGCAAGGTTAGGACCTCTAGGACACATAAGCAACGCTCAAGCCCAAGATCCAATTGATTTTGACCATTTAAGGTCTCAAGGCTAGCGACTATTATGAGGAACGAGGAGGTGTCTACATCCCACTAACAATCAAGTCCAACATCAAATAGATCAATCAATCAATCCTAATCATCAATTTATCATGGCACAAGGGTAATCATCATCTTTATCAATCATACATCATCATTTAATTCGTGGCATGCAAGTGTTCTAACTAATAACCTAACCCATCATACACCACATTAAATCCAAGACGCAAGAACAATTATCAATTATATTCATGGCGTATGATTCCAATCACATAATTGCAATCATTTGTCACATTAAATTTCATTTCATGCAAGAAGTCTAATATCTAAACAATCATTCATTACATCATATTTTCATTGCACGCAAGAAGTCTAATATCTCAAACCATCATTTATTACATTAAATTTCATTTGTGCAAGAAGTCTAATATCTAAACAATCATTCACTACATCATATTTTCATTGCGCGCAAAAAGTTGAATCACAACATTCAATCATACCTCAACAAACATTCCAAATATTCGATTTGCATTCCACACACAATCCGATATAATAAGGGTAAAGAATTCAATCCGATATAATAAGGGTAAAGAATTTTAGAACAGTTAATAATAAAAAAAACATGAACTCAAGTTATCAATAGGCTTATCCTAAACCCAATGAAGGAATAAAATAGTAGAATTAATCCTACTAGGTTATACTGTACCCACTTGATTAATTTCCATCAATATATAAGTAGTCAAGATCAATCTGTTTCAACATTACAATGGGAAAACTTTATATACGTAAAGGTTGATGGTAACACCATATTCTAACATAATTATACTATAAAGAGGAGTACAATAACTCTAAACAATATATATATATAAACAAACTCATATTAAACTATCAAAGGGTCAAATCATTCATGAATAAAAAAATTATTTAAGAAACTGGGAATCACATAAAGGTACTAACACCCCTGAGTTCACTTTATTAATTTAACAATTTACCAAATAAAAACATTGAAAACATTAATTCAATATTCCAATGGTTGTAATCTATTATCCTCTTAATTTTTGAAACCATAAGGGAAAACATTGAAAACATTAATTCAATATTCCAATGGTTGTCATCTATTATCCTCTTAATTTTTGAAACCATAAGAGGGAAGAACCAATGATAACTACATTATTTAATAAAATTCCATTTCTTTTAAGTTTGAAAGGACACCAAATCAAGTCACACCAAGCCTACTATTATATGAGTTTATTAATTTAATTCGGGAGGCAGTTATATGAGTTTATTCAACATGATCCCTATCACGCACACATCACTACTATACCCACTAACCAATTAACCAAAATTCGGATGTTTATTATCGACAACGACGAATAAGTAAGCACAAAGTACATATACATAAGTTTAAATTGTAGCACCCAAGTCACTTCCCAAAGAATACTAAAAGTAAAGATCGCGAACAAACAATTTCCAACACATCAGTTTTTTTTGTTTTTCCCCGTTTTTTAATTTGGGAACAATTTCAAATAAAATATTGTAATCGAAGACGAAGGAGTCGAAGATGTTCCTCCGCGCTGGTGCTCCATCCGACTCCCACTCGCTAATATCTAAGACTTCACTGGTACCTCCCAGCCAACGTTAGGGGTACTCTTCTTCTCCCTTATCCCTCCAAGTTGCAAAGGGGCCATGCACAACCACAACCAGAATACTCTAGCTCCCAGTTTGCCTTGCAAGGTAGAGTTACCACTCTCTCTCTCTCGAGATGGGTATCCCAACTCTCACAAGTAAAACCAGTCATAATTTCTGCAGTGTAACCTTACTCATAACCAGTCTCCCCCATTCCTCCTCTCGCCCATTTCTTTTATATAATTTTTCTTAGTGACCACTTGCCATTTGCACATTAAATTTGTTTTTTTTAATTTATTTAGAAATTACTCCCCCCAAACACTTGTCACCCATTCCCTTGTTAAATTATGAGCTTGATTTCTTATGCGGATTAATTCTTTTATTTTCTTCAACACTTTGATTCCAGCTTAATACACTTCAACAATACCAAATCATAACCAAATAACAATAACTATGTAGATAAGTAAGCATGCACATCAACAACACATATACCTGGGGAAACCTTGTACAGGGAGAAAACCCCAGCAAACGATATTCCTTTATTTCATTAATAATGTAAGATCACTTACACATATCCACCATGAATGTTCTACTCTTAAAGAGCTTTCCAAGATGACCCTGACCTGACAAAGACCTAAGAGACCTTGTTGAAATACACCTCTGATATGTTGCCTCTATTGCTAATATACAACATTGATATGCTTCTTTGGTATGTTGCCTCTTTATCACTGATATGTGCCTCTATTGCTTCACCCTTAACCTACAATCAAAATTGTGTTTGAAGAGAGGGGTCGACCTCTATTTATATAGGATGAAGAGGAGAAGAGGAGAGGCTCGAAATAGTAACTTGTTTGCATGCTTTAATCATAACTCAACTTTATACTTTAGTTCGAACTAAACTTGAGACTGGTATACTTTAGTTCGAAAATAGAACTAGAATTGAGACTTCAATTACAACTCAACATTACACTTTAGTTCAAAAATAGAACTAGACTTAAGACTTCAGTTACAACTCAACATTACACTTTAGTTCTAAAATAGAACTAGACTTAAGACTTCATTTACAACTCAGCATTACACTTTAGTTCTAAAATAGAACTAGACTTAAGACTTCAGTTGCAACTCGGCATTATACTTTAGTTAAAAAATAGAACTAGACTTGAGACTTTAGTTACAACTCGACTCTTTACAAGGCAACTGAAAATTCTCTTCATGGTGGATAATGTTACACATGCCAATGCATTAGATCAATACATTTATATCATTTGCAATATTAGGAATATCGTTTGTTTCTAGCTCATAGGAATTTTATATTCAACCTAACGTTTGCTAGGTGCCTTGACTTTTGCTCATGGCACACAAGGCTTGACTAGGCTCACAGAGGTTGTATGTTCCCCTTGACTTTTGCACTAGTCTGTATATGCTCACAGAGGTTGTACGTTCCCCATGAATTTTTCACTAGATTGTCTATGCTCATAGAGGTTGTACATTCCCCTTGACTTTTTCATTAGACTCACATAGCATCTCGTTCATCCTGGCTTTTGGTTTCAGTCATAGAGGTTGTACGTTCCCCCTATCTTTTGTCAATATGTCACAAGACTGGTTGATTCTGCAAATCTCCCTGGCTAGCCTAAAGGTGGCCCATATGGCCTTTCATTGGAGAATGACTGTCGATGTTGTCAAATTTAACACTCCCTCTCAGCGAGGGAGTCATTCTCAGCCACACCAAGCTTGCCTCTCAGCTGCACAAATTATCTTGAGGTCAGAGGCTTGGTTAGGATATCAGCTACCTGCTCGCTCATGGCTATGTACTGTAACTTTACAATTTTTCTCTGGACCAAGTCTTGGATGTAGTGGTACCTCATGTCAATATGTTTTGACCTGTCATGAAATACTGGATTCTCTGTCAATTTTATGCAACTTTGATTATCACAGTGAACTACCGTCATCTCGATCTTGTCACCAAACAACCCAAAAATAAATTTTCTGAGCCATACTGCTTCCTTGCTAGCATCACTTGCTGCAATGTACTCAGCCTCTGCTCTACTCTATGCAATGGATCCCTGCTTCCAGCTTGACCAATAGATCATAGCGGGTCCTAAACTGAAGCAGTATCTGGAAGTACTCTTTTGATCCACTGGGCTTCCTGCCCAGTCAACATCTGCATACCCATGCAGAAATAAACCACCACTGGATGTATATCTCAGACCATAAGTAATGGTCCCTCTGAGATATCTCAAGATGTGCTTTGCTGCCACCTAGTGTCTATCTCGGTTTAGTCATGAACTGACTTATGCAATCACTGCATAACATATATCTAGCCTAGTGTGGATCATGTACATAACATATATCTAGCCTAGTGTGGATCATGTACATCAATGATCCAATCAGCTGCCTACACATGGTGGGATCCACCAAATCTAAACTTGTATCAGAATCATGCAGCTTCCTCAGGTTGGTAATCATCGAGGTAGACATGGATTTACAATCCATCAAACCAAACCATTTTAGTACATCCACTGTGTATTTTCCTTGTGCCAGAAATATCTCGCCATGTCTTTTCCATTCTTCCAATCCTAGGAAGTAATGCATCAAGCCTAAGTCTTTCATCTCAAATTCAGAGGTTAGCTCCCTCTTACACCAGGATATGAGCCCTTCATCTCCTATTAGAAAGAGATCATTAACATACATGATTAGTATAACAGGTTGGTTACCTCTTATCTTGAAGTATAGATTTGAATCAACATCACTTTTCTGAAAGCCCATGCTTTTAAGTAAGCCATCAATCCTATCATACCAAACTCTGGGAGACTGCTTAAGACCATACAAGGCCTTCCT
This sequence comes from Picea sitchensis, assembly GCA_010110895.2. Classification (NCBI taxonomy): domain Eukaryota; kingdom Viridiplantae; phylum Streptophyta; class Pinopsida; order Pinales; family Pinaceae; genus Picea; species Picea sitchensis. Next base: position 56,858 of record SNQJ01S0004831.1, read on the forward strand.
TAGCTTGCATACATGAGTTCCTTTGTTATGCAGTACAAAACCATCTGGTTGTTCCACAAAGACCTCCTGTTCAATCTTTCCATTCAAGAATATAGTTTTTACATCCATCTGATGTAGCTTCCAACCAAGAACGAGAGCTAAAGCAATAATAGTTCGAGTGGAGGTATACCTGGCTACATGGGAAAAAGTCTCTTTGTATTCAATTCCTTCTTTCTGAGTGAAGACTCTGGCTACAAATCTTGCTTTGAACTTTTCCACACTTCCAACAACTGCATGTTTGATCTTATAGATCCATTTGGAAGAAACCATTGATTTGTCTTTTGGCCTCAGCACAATGCCCCAAACATTGTTCTTTATAATAGACCTATATTCCTCAAGCATGGAATCCTTCCATACCTGTAATTTATCTTCTTCTTCAAATGAAGAAGGTTCGACATCACTAATGTTTCTCATCAATGCAACATAGCCTCCAAACCTATGAGGCCTCTTCCTTTCCTTGAAAGTTCCTTTGGGAGCAGTTATCTTTTCTGCTTCCTGCACTATCTCTTTAAGCCACCTTGGCTTCCTTTTGGCTGGAGGTTCTTCAAGATTTATTTCTAACAATTCAACAGGTTCTAGGGGCTCATTACTTGGCCCTTCACGAGGTTCCTCCCTATGATCATCTGACTCTTCATTTTCAGAAGAGGGTGAAGCTAGTTGAACTGCTTCTGATTCCCGTTGAAGCTCTCTGGATTTCTTAAATGCGTCTTCCTCAAGGAAAGTCACATCTCTGCTTATCTCTATTTTCCTCTGACTTGGTACATAAATCCTGTAATCCTTGGAGTTCTCACTGTACCCCACAAAAACCCATTTATTACCTGAGGGTTCCATCTTTGTCCTCTTTTCCTTAGGGACATAAATATACATAGGACACCCAAATATCCTTAGATTCCCTACTTCAGGTTTGATCCCTGAGAATACCTCTTCATGAGTCTTGTCCTTCAAGATAACATGTGGACACATGTTTTGAATATACACAGTAGTGGAGGTAGCTTCTTCCCATAAATAATTTGGCAGATCCTGGTCAAACATCATTGCTTTCCCTGCCTCACAAATTGTTCTGTTTTTCCTCTCAACAACTCCATTTTGCTGAGGGTTATATGGCATGGTCAACTGTCTCTTGATCCCTGCTGACTTGCAGAAATCCTCAAACTGGAGAGATTCAAACTCTCCTCCATTGTCTTTTCTAAGGATTCTGATGTTTTTCCCTATCTTCTTTTCAATAAAGGCTTTATACTCATTGAATTTATCAAATGTGTCACTTTTAGCTTTAAGGAAATATATCCAACATTTCCTTGAGTAATCATCAATAAAAATGACATAATACAAACAAACACTGAGTGAGGGAGATGACATGGGACCACATACATTAGAATGAACCAGATCTAAAATGCCATGACCTTTGTTGTCACTACTAGGAAATGCTTTCTTTATATTTTTACCTAGCATGCATCCCTTACAATTTTCATTTTTACTAAGAGAAATAGAGGGCATGCCACATACCATGTTCTATAGATATGGAATAGCTTTGTAATGAATATGTCCAAGTCTTCTGTGCCACAACTCGTTGGAGCTAGTCGCATCATGAGCCAATGTCTAAATTGACTGTCCTGACACGATGTACAGTCCTCCACTATGAGTTCCAATGGGTTCTATTGTACTTAAGTGGCTACCTTTAGCCCATAGTAGTGCCTTCTTGTCCTTGAAGATCACCCAATATCCCTTGTCCTCAAGGGCTGCAACTGATAGTAGATTCTTCTTGAGCCCTGGAACATATAATACTTCATCAACATGAAGTCTAGCCCCAAATTCCAATTTGAAGGAGATAGAGCCTACTTCCTCTATATTGTAAGTCACCCCCAAGCTCAACATGCTCTGCAAAAGATTTTGTCTCAAAATATGAGAGGATCTCCTAGTACCCTGTCATGTGCTTTGATGCACCACTGTCTACTAACCAAGTTTTCGACCTTGTGAAAACTGAACTGGATAAGGTAGAAACCAAGTAATATTCTTTTCTATTTTCTTTCTCATTAGAAGGACTTCTCTTATTTCTTTTGGATTCATCATCCTTAGTAGTTGAGGCATGAATTTTCCCTTTCCTTGGATATTTCTTTCTAAACCAACAATCTTTAGCAAAATGATCCAACTTATTACAACTAAATCATTTAATCTTAGATGTATCAATATTCTTGCCTTTGAATGTACCTTTCATGTTTGTCTTCCTCTGATATCCTTTCTGGAAAGTGCATTTCTTCTTTCCCTTAAATATTGATGCTAAAGCTGAGTGCTCTTCTTTCATTGGCTTGCTCCTGGTAGCTGTGCGACTCTCCTCTTGGAGGCAATCATGCCATAACCTCTCAAACGTGGGCTGAATCTCTCTCCCACTTACACTGGATAAGAAGGTCTCCCATGAAGAAGGAAGACCATAAAAAATGGCCTACACTTAATCATCATCGTCCACTGTCACCCCTGTGACCAAAAGATGATCTCTGATCTGGGCTATCCTGGAACAGAAAGATTCCACTGATTCACCTTTCTCCATATTCAAATACTTAAGCTTGTGCTTAAGTGTCCTCTTCTGAATTGGAGCCTGCTTCTCATACAGATTCACCAAGGTATCCATATAGTCCTTGGAAGTCATTAACGAATTCATTGCATGCATTATACTGTCTTTGACTGAGTCAAAGATGATTCGCTTGGCCTTTGCTTGACTCTTCAATGGTATGCTTGGCTAGCTTGGCTAGCTTGGATCTGTGTGTACCTGCTGCTGCACTTCAACACATTTAACACACCCTAAGCTCTGATACCATGTTAAATTATGAGTTTGATTTCTTATGTGGATTAATTCTTTTATCTTCTTCAACACTTTGATTCCAGCTTAATACACTTCAACAATACCAAATCATAATCGAATAGCAATAACTATGTAGATAAGTAAGCATGCACATCAACAACACATATACCCTGGGGAAACCTTGTATAGGGAGAAAAACCCCAACAAATGATATTCCTTTACTACATTAATACTGTAATATCACTTACAAATATCCACCATGAATGTTCTGCTCTTAAAGAGCTTGCCAAGATGAATCTGACCTGACAAAGACCTAAGAGACCTTTCTGAAATACACCTCTGATATGTTGCCTCTATTGTTGATATACAACACTGGTATGCTTCTTTGATATGCTGCCTCTTTATCACTGATATGTGCCTCTATTTCTTTACCCTTAACCTGCATATCAAAACAGTGTTTGAAGAGAGGGGTCGACCTCTGTTTATATACGTTGAAGAGGAGAAGAGGAGAGGCTCGAAATAATAACTTGTTTGCATTCTTTAATCATAACTCAACTTCATACTTTAGTTCGAACTAGACTTGAGACTGGTATACTCTAGTTCAAAAATAGAACTAGACTTGAGACTTCAGTTACAACTGAACATTACACTTTAGTTCGAAAATAGAAGTAGACTTAAGACTTTAGTTACAACTAAGCATTACACTTTAGTTCTAAAATAGAACTAGACTTAAGACTTCAGTTACAACTCGACATTACACTTTAGTTCTAAAATAGAACTAGACTTGAGACTTCAGTTGCAACTCAACATTATACTTTAGTTTAAAAATAGAACTAGACTTCAGACTTCAGTTACAACTCGACTCTTTACAAGGCAATTCAGAATTCTCTTCATGGTGGATAATGTTACACGTGACAACACACTAGATCAATACATTTATATCATTAGAAATATTAGGAATATCGTTTGTTTCTAGCTCATAGGAATTTTATATTCAACCTAACTTTTGTTAGGTGCCTTGAATTTTTCTCATGGTTCACAAGGCTTGACTAGGCTCATAGAGGTTGTACGTTCCCCCTGACTTTTGCACTAGTATATCTTTGCTCACTGAGGTTGTATGTTCCCCCTGACTTTTTCACTAGAATGTCTATGCTCACAGAGGTTGTACGTTCCCCCTGAATTTTTCATTAGACTCACATAGCATCTCGTTCGTCTGGACTTTTGGTTTGACTCACAGAGGTTGTATGTTCCCCTTGGCTTTTGTCAATACCTCACAAGACTGGTTGATTCTCCAAATATCCCTAGCTAGCCTCAGGGTGGCCCATATGGCCTCTCATTGGAGAATAACCATCGATGCTTCCAAATGAGAGGAATATGAGAGGTCCAAGAGATGGAATTGAAGGCAACAATCCTATCCATATTAATGTTAGAGTGGAACCCATAAACCCATGTGCGACTAACACACCAAGAAGAACACCACCATTTAAACAACTGAATTTCAAGAGAAGGAAGACAATAGGAAGTACATCTACACAAGGAACAACAACTGGGGGAGGCAATTCAGAAAGCATTAGTCAATTATCTACACTATGCGGAGGTAGTAGTTCAACATTCAGGATGACATGACACGATCCCACCATTAGGTTACCAGAATTCAAAGGAGAAGTGTCGAAGGACCCGAAGAAGCACATGTTTATCTGTGAAAAGATTCGGGAAGCGAAATAGATCACAGACAAGGACACTAAACTGGCACATCTAGATATCATGCTAAGAGATTGTGCACTAGACTGGTACATGAGTCTAGACATAAACAATCCACTTGGGATGATAAGAACACTAACAAACATTTAGAAGTTGTTGATAAATGAGTTCCAGAAACCTAGTTCAGAGGATCAATATATGAACGAGATGATAGAAATTAGAAAGAAACCAGGAGAATCTGTATGTGAGATTGACCAAAGATTCAAGCAACTGAAAGGAAAGATGAAATATCTCATGAAATATATGCAACACAGGCAACTTTTCGTCAACTCACTATTGCCACACTTGAAATATCCACCGTGACAACAAAAGTTTCAGACACAGGAAGAGGCTCTGCAGCAATCCCGACAACTGGAAGAAAACCAATATCAGAAGATAGATCTAGCTATCAGGGAGCTGAAGGAAGATATGAATAACCTAACGTTCTAGCTAAACCATAACAAAAGTAAGGAAAAAAGAGAAGTCGTTTAGTGTACCACATGTAGGACATAAGGACACCATAAGAATGGATGTCCAACATTCGCGTAGTACATGGTAGTAGGAATGCCATATCTATTACTAACAAGAGGACTATGGTGTGAACTCTGTAAGAAACAAGGCCATGATTCATATCACTTCCCAATGATGCAGAAGTACCAGATAGTTCCAAATAGTTCGTATTGCAACTTTTGCAAGTCAGTAGGCCATGATGACAAAAGATTGTAGAACCATGGAGTTGATGAGAGAGAGGATATCAGATGCATACAGGGTGCAAGCCGAAATGATGATAGGGAAATATGCACCTCAATTTAATTAGGCACCATTGCAGTATAATACTATGTCCTAGCTTTATAACAACGTGAAACCACAGTATAAGAATGTGTAGCCGCAGTATAACCAAGTGCAGTATAATCATGTACCACAATACAATACACCTCGTGGAGATCGTGCTAGGTACAGAGGAGGAGGAGGAGGCAGAGGAGGCTTTGGACACGGAAGAGGTCCAGTAGTGTGCCATAACTGCCAACATTCAGAGCACTATGCAAGAGAATTTCCACTACCACCTATGACATGCATGTATTGTTGCGCAGCAGATCATGATACAGAGGATTTCACAACACTGTTGGGGAAGATATAGGAAAAACAAAATCAGAATAATCAGAACATACAGTGGATCTCTACAGAATCTAGAGAAGATGACAAGAACATCAACATAGTGACGCATGGAGGTGATAAAATAGGGGATGATGCGGCTAAATAGGAACCAGTACAACACCAATTGATTAAGAAGAATACTGATACACCCAAGCGATTCGATGCAAGAAAGGAGAAGGAGACCTTTAAGGAGGCCAGACAAAAATTTCTCAAACAGAATGTTGCGTCTACATCTACCGCGCAACATACCCAAGATGTACCAATGTATGAAATGTCGTTAGCATTGGACCATACCAGTGAATTCTATTGGTGCAAGTTTAATCAAACCAGGGTCCTTCTCAGGTTACAAACAAAAGGTACCGTGTAGTCTAGAGTGTTGGCATTTTCATCTCCTCCGAAGAGAAGAAGTCTCACTCGAAGCACTGCTGAGACATATAGATAGGGAAGGGTAGGGAAAAGACTTAAGAGGATCCATAGAGCCTTCAGGACTCATCCCTGATCTTGCGCAAGAGAAATAAATAGATCTGAAACATATATGTGCAAGAATCAAACCTACTTACGTTAAGAACAAGCATCTAAACACAAAACCATCATATTTGAAAATTTAGGTCCTTCTTCATATTATCTTCAGAATCTTTCTTTGATTACAGACTGAGAATTACACAGTAGTGTGTTGTACAAACTCTTGACTCTGGACTCATGTCGTAGAGATCCAATTCTCAAATTGATAGATCAAATTCATTACAGAATCAAGACTCGACTTAACTCAACTCCCCACAATCAACTCAGAACCAAATCGTAATCAACTGACCAACAACAACAACAATGTCAACAACAATGGAAAAAACAATGTTAACAATAACCATGGAAACAACATCCACAACATCAATGAAAAAAACCCTTTTACACTTATGTTCAGCCCTATATATCGTTGGGTTGTGTCTTCTATTTCGGCTTGTGTGCTTCCTTGTTCTGTTGCAACCGTTTGTTTCTTAGCTGGCGTTGCACTGACTTTCACAACTGCTTTTTGTTTCTCTTTCTCGTTCTATTGTCTAGCCTCTATTGAAGCTTGTGCAACTCATTCTCAGTCAAAACTTGTGCAATTCCTTATCCAAAAATGAAGGGCCCAACAAGATCCGACCATAATCCTTGACTTTCCCTCGAGTCAAGTTCTTGGTTCTTTCGCATATTCCAGGAGCATCTGTTGTTTTCCCTTATCCTCCTTTTCTTCTTACTTGGGCTCTTATGTTTGTGAATTCTCTTCTTTTACCTCTTCAAATGAAGGGCCCAACTCTGGTACCAACTCTAAGTCTTATTGTTTCACTCCTTGAAAGTTTCCCACTTTGTCTTGCCATTTCCTGGAGAGGAGTGATGCCTCTACAACAAACTGTTGGGTTGTCTCCTTGCTATCTGCCTTTGGATTGGATGCAACCAACAAGTTCCACTCATAATTTTCTTTTGCGTCAACTTGATGCATTTTCATGTACACTTCTTGAATGATAGGTCGGAAATCATGCAACTCTTTCCTTGCTATGGATTGTGCCTCAAAGAGGGCATTCAACTCGTTGTCCGCCTGTTGAATTTGGTCGAACTTCTATTGTTGCTCCATAGGATCCATTATGGCTGCAACCTCTTCATTCAACACTTGGATCTTTGTGCGCACCTCCTCCAATACTTGGTTGCATCAAGCGATGATTCCCATCTAGTTGCTGATTTCCCTAAAAATCTTTTTGCATTCCGCTGTGTGCTTGTGTAGTGCTGCTTGGGCATTGTTGCCTTGCAATACTATCTTCTACATATGCTCTTGCAGCTTCTGAGGCTGTTGATCTGCTTCTCGTTGGGCCTATTGTAACTGTGCTTTCATTCGCTCAGATTGGGTGGCGATTTTTGTCCATGCTCCTTGTAGCAACTCAATCTAGTGTTCCAACTCACCTACATCACTAACTTCAGGTAGTTCGGGCGCAACCTTTTGAATCTCTGGCCAAGCTTTGGAAAGTCTTTGCTGCACTCTTTCCAGTTTGTGTTGAACTTGGATTTTCTCATGTGCTTCCTGCATCCTTCATGTTCGTGTGACAAACTCTTCCTTCCTTGCAAACTCGATAGATCTCTCGGCCTCCTGGAGCCTTTACTCTAATTTATTAGTTGATACTCTGATCAGTCCAAATAATTGTGTCGCTAGCCATTGTATGAGGTCAACAGATGAAGGAGCTGTGTCTATGGGTTCTCGCATCTCCATTGGAAGTCCACTGGCCGTTGAATGCTCTGAGCAGGTCTTTACCTCCTCCTCTATTGGCGGTACTGGTGCAATCCTCGACCTTAGCACTGCGAACAAAAGAGTCAGAACCTCTATTCTGGATATGAAAAGTTGCATCAGTTCTACGCATTGCTGACGGTCCTGGAGAACCCGCTTCATTTTTTAACGCACGGATGTCATGCTCTGCCCGAGTGTTGATGTTGGTTCCCTCTAAGGCTCTATTGAATTCAAAAATGGCTATGTTCTTTTGGAAACAATGCATTCTCAGGTGAGTTCTCAGGGCCTTATACTTGGATTAGCAGGCAAGTTTATCGATAACTATTGTTCATCATTATGGTATGGACGCAACTAGATCTGAGTTGTCCGACGGGACAGTTTAACAGGGTAAATCATGTTGGGAGATTCAGGCATTTACTTATTTACGTGAGTGGGATAGGGACATGGCCGATTTCAGACCTTTCCATTTGATGGGTGGTGTTATCACCAATTCTTGCAAGGGGGGTGTTTCTCTTTAGTTTCGGGCCCTTGGTGTAAAATGCAAAGAAATGGGGTTTAAAAACCCTTCAAATGTGTTTTATTCCAAGGTCGCATCCATGAGCGCCAAACATAGCACACAGAATTCCATTTCGGTCTTAAAATCAAGCAGGCAGACATTTTGGAATATGGGTCGGAGACCAAGTGCCCATATTCCACGAAGAATTTGGACTGTTGATCAACTGAAGATCTCATCCATCCAATCCTGGATGACACACGGGCGCATGTGATTTAAAAGATGCATGGATCTAGGCAGTTGGGATTTGCACGCTCAGATCTGCTGCCAAGGATTGATTTTAGACCCCCCCCCTGTCATTCTGCCTTTAATNGGGGGGGGGGGGGGGGGTCCAGAATGGTACCGCGCAGGTTTCAATGGTCAGGATCGAAGCGCCTAGATCTGCGACGCACATTCAATTCTAGATTGTTAAAATATAGAAGATTTTTCTTATTTTGCCATTGACGATACCCTCGTCACCCAACCATAGGCTGAAGCCACCCTCCAAGCACCTTGAACTTGAGAGAGAAGAGAATCCTAGTAGAAATCCAATAGCCAAGAGAGGCTAATGTACCAAGCAAGAATAGAAACCAAGCTGATCAAATATTCCCTCCCAGAAGTTGGCGCACACTTTCCTAGAGACTTGTGCACAAACTGCCACTGCACCTACACAGATCTAGCTCTCTCTGCAACTGCTGATATGTGTATAATGAGAACTGACACCCTGTATTTATAGTAGTCTGGGCAGGTTTACTGGGGCCGACTTCTCCTTCTGGGTACTAATAAATTCAATTTAAATATATTTCTGCAGCACACACTTTCCCAGAGACGTGCGCACAAACTGCCACTGCACCTGCGCAGATCCAGCTCTCTCTGCAACTGCTGAGATGTGTATAATGAGAATTGGAACCCTGTATTTATAGTAGTCTGGGCAGGTTTACTGGGGCCAACTTCTCCTTTTGGGTACTAATAAATTCAATTTAAATTCACTTCTTTGCTTCCTTCCAGAGTATTCTAATCTCGTCATAGGTCACAATAGAGGTTCATACCTCTCGAAGCTACCATAATATTAACACTCCCTCCTAGCTAGGGAGGTATGGTATTGAGCACAAAAGACCATTCAACTGGTAGCAACACGAGCATCGTCATTATTATCCAATTGGATAATTTCCTATGACAACTGGTACAATATCAATTGATAGAACACACATGTGTTTATTCAAGGTAGTACGCAACTACTCAAACCGTGACACATAGTCACAAACAGTGGAACAAATCCACCACAGTAGTATATCTCTACTGTTTGGAGACAGGAAGTCTCCATAACAATCATCTGATGCCAACCTGCACAGAAAAATATTGTTAAAATAAACTGAATCATCTGGGCCAATCTTTCACTCACGTCTGTGAGATATGAAAGAATATCTTCCCTCATTATAGAACATCAGCAATGGGCTATCTTCCCTATTCTTCTCAAACAAGGAAGAATGATTGTTTCTGATTTCTAAGCCTGGACCATTCCTCACCCTGGGCCATTCTTCCTACACTAATAAAAGTGCACCCTGGAGAGAATGTATAAACCCTAAGGAATGTTTGAGTCTGTACCATTCCCCGGCCTGGGCCATTCCTCCTACACTAATCAAAGTGCACCCTGGAGAGAATGTATAAACCCTAAGGAATGTTTGTGTTTGGACCATTCCCCACCCTGGGCCATTCCTCCTACACTAATCAAAGTGCACCCTGGAGAGAATGTATAAACCCTAAGGAATGTCTGTCCCTGATTGTTGAGCCTGGACCATTCCCCACCCTG
>SNQJ01S0004831.1:92235-128178 GCA_010110895.2 Picea sitchensis
CATCCAGACCCATCGCCTTGCGGCTTCCTTGTCACTTTCCCATGGTACTTCGCATTTCCAGATCCTTGTCCACGTCTGCCATCCGGGTCCCCTCACAACAGTCCAGTGAAGCAACAACAACCAAAGGGAGACCGCCACGTCCTGCAGGAGCAGAGTTGACCCAGGCCTTACCTGATCCCGAGAAAGAAATTATTGAGGTAGTTGATGGTGGTTGAACACCGTCTCCTTCCATAAATAGAAAGCCAGGAAAAAAAAAGCACAAAATTAGACTGTCAGTCCTTTCTGACAGATATCACATCTGACATGAGACTACATGGGCAGTCTGACCAATGACTGCATCGGTAGTTTGACAAGCAAAGGCTCAAAAAAAACTATTGCGTCTGGCAGAGAGTCTGTATGCACAGTCTGACCAAAGTGACCTAAACGTCGTGCCATGGAAACTCGAGCAAGTTCCTACTATGAAGTTTTGGGTATATGTAGGCATTTTTCCATTTTGTAAGGGATTGATTGTTGAGCTATGCTCCCAAATTGTAAAGCTTAATGAAGCACTGGTTTTCCCTGGTTATGTATGTGCATGTGAGACTTCTTGTTTAATGAAAGACAACTTCTTTTCGCCTCTTTGTAGATTGTTGCATTAGAGCACTCAGAATTGGAGGATCTAGTCGAGGATCCAAATGACGCTATGATGGCCTGATTGTAGTGGTATCATGATCAGTTCTAATCAATTTCCTATGTATTTTCTCCCTCTTACCCTGAGTATCTCATTGGAAGATCCAATTGAGTGGTTACAGTAGCCACCGTGATGCAAGGTTTGATCCCAATGTTGTTGTAACTGTGTGATCCAGGCATATCTAAGCATCTCATTCTTTCTTCTCCAGGTTGTTGGAAGATTGATGCCTACAACAGACCTTTGCAGTCTCTCTCACCAAGTCTTCCTCCTGCTCATTTTAAACTCAACTTACTGACTGAAGTTAGATTAAGACCTCACCTATTCATGCATAGCTTAGTCCAGGGTTCTGATTTAAAGAGATATTCTTCTGGGTCTACATCCATTCGATCACCCTTTTATGAAAAAACATGACATAAAATTGATGGGTATCAAGCTTACTCCTGCTGCAATCCAGAAGTGAATTTTGGTGCTAACATTTCTGGTGATGTTGTCAGGGACGAAGTTGAAAATTTTCTCTTGGATTGAACGACATTGAGCTTCTGATTCTGAAGGTGCATCAGGCATCGGAGCCCTTGAAGATTTCTACTATTCACCTGGCAACTCCACTGTGGTGACTCCAATGTTCCCACTTCATTGTTTCGGCTATGGCTACTTTAGCACACCTCAAAGCTGACCGAGAGGAGATTTCTAGAGAAGGTTTTTAGCAGCTACTTTCTCAACTTGAGAAGTTTTCTAGGAGGACACAACGTTATGATTTGGCCTTTGATGGTGAACAAAGACCAGTCACATTCGAAGCTGTGCATATTTCACCTAGCGACTCCATGCCTAAAGACTCCACCAATGACTCCACTGGTTTGAAATGAAAGAAGCTTCGGCCCTGAGGTATGCCTTCTGTGATTTTTCGAAAATAGTTGGTTTCCCAAATCCGCTGGCTGATAGAGATGAATGGGAAGATATCCTCCCTGAATTTCAAGCAAAAAGTTGGGAGGTTCCAGCTGAGCATTTACTGGACTTTCATGAAGTTATTCATTGACTCAATATCATGCATGAAGATGTCTAGATTAATCTTTTCAGGTATTCTTTAGGGGGGGCTGCTCTCGATTGGTGTCAATCTCTTCCCACTTCAAGCATCAATTCTTTGACAGGTTTTCATACAACTTTTAATTCATTTTGTAAATATTACTTTCCAGCCGAGTGTTTGTATGAAAACTGATGTGATGAGTTTTCTTTGCTTCATGAAGCCTCTATTGGCCCTGAAGACCATGTTTGCGATGAAGTTTTTACTGTGGAAGAAAGCATTTTATATGAGAATCTAGAGGCGTTGAATGATATTCATTATGTTAGCCTTAGCACAGAAGCATCTGACATCATTTCAGATACATCTGTTCTTTTAGATGTTCACAAAGACCAACGTGCCTCTTGTGAAAATTCTAAGTTTATAGAGAAGATGTGTCTACAGTAGATAACTCTCCTAGATATGGGGTTGAAGAAAATGTTCCTAGCATCCCTGCTTATGATTTCAAAGTCCTTCCAATTTTTAAAGAAGAGACGGTTGTTGAAGAGGATTCTTCTCTTTTCCTTCAAGAGGTTTCCCATCATATATTTTTACCTAGGATTAAAGAGAAAAATCATATGTATGAACAACCAGAAGCAACAGTTACCGTTGTCCCTTAAATGGATATTTTTAATAGTTATATTCTCGATGGGATCATTGTTCTAGAGGTTGATCATAGATATGAAGGGAAACCCCTTTTTGATGAATATTCTAGTGATTATGAGCAACAAGCTTATCCTACATTTGATCACTATGAATACACTGACCGACATGACAATAAGTAGATATTTCCCATGGTCCCTATTGATGATGATTATGATTTTGACCCTTGGGAGAGCCAAGAAGAGGAAGAACCAGAAGAGAAACAACATAACGGGCAATTTATCTCCTGTCTAGAGTCTTCTAGTGAGCAGCCACCGCCTGAGATCAGTCAGCCTGTATCGACTATTCCCCCTCATGTGCCTGCCAGAGACATTCATCCATATGTGAACAATGATGTAGTAGAGGAGGGTGCATGTCACCAATTTTATGGAGTTTTCCACTGGTCCTATGAGCCTGTGAAGGAATACATGGATTTGTATTTCCTTCACAACTTGGAGCCGCCCTATTTCGTCTCAACTTCATCTTGTGAGGAGGAGTTGAAGAGTATAGTCGTTCTACTGTCACAGTTACACCATCTACTGGTGATCATTGACATAATGAAGGAACTTCCATTCAGGAAGTTACTTGATTGGCTCTGGTGGAAATTTTCTTTCACCTAGCCCCATGTAAAGGATTTTATTAGTTTAGGACTGTACATAAATAATCTCCTTAGAGCATGTGTGTTTAGTTTGTTTTATTTCACTTATCGGCATGTATTTTCAGCAGGGTGTTTTAAGCTCGACTCCATAGCCCAACAACAAGGAACTGGAACTACAAAAGGAGTTCTTAGAGCATCGCAAGGACGACTCTATCCCCCATGGAACCTAATGTTATCACCAATTCTTGCAAGGGGGGGGTTTCTCTTCAGTTTCGGGCCCTTGGTGTAAAATGTGAATAAATGGGGTTTAAAAACCCATCAAATGCCTTTTATTCCAAGGTCGCAGCCATGAGTGCCAAGCGTAGCACGCAGAAGCCCATTTCGGTCTTAAAATCAAGCAGGCGAGCATTTGTGTTTTTAATGGTGAGGATTTTTTTCATCGGGGAAAGATCGACATTCATTGGGTGTTTGGGGCCATGAAGTTGCCCAAGGTTTAACACAGAGCAGAGGATGGATACCAAGCGCCAATATTCCAAGAAGAATCTGGACCGTTGATCAACTGAAGATCTCAGTTGTCCAATCCTGGATGACACACGGGCGCATGTGATTTAAAAGATGCATGGATTTAGGCGGCCGAGATTTGTGCACTCAGATCTGCGGCCAAGGATTGATTCTGGACCCCCCCCATAGTTCTGTCTTTAATGGGGGGGAGGGGGTCTGGAATGGTACCGCGCAGGTTTCAATGGTCAGGATTGAAGCACCTAGATCTGCAGCGCACATTCAATTCCAGACCCCCCTTGCCATCCTGCCTTTAATGAGGGGGGTGTCTGGAATGATGTGGTTTTGAAAGTGGGCCCCTCTCCTTTCGTGTCGCCCTTCCGTGTTGTCTAACCCTCTCCCACCTTGAGCCTCTTACTTCTTCCCCCTCCGCTTATCGCCTTCGTCTCCCAGTGACAAGTGTCCCTCACTCTTCCTCTTTCATTTTCCTGTCACTTCTCCCACTCCCCTCATACCTTTCACTCCCGCACACCTATCCCCCCATGCTCCCAGGTGTCTTATCCTTTTTCCTTTCATCCCTCTTGCCTCCCAACACTTGTCTCCCTTCATCCACTTCATCCTTCCCCATGTCTTCCACCTCTGACCTATCCTAGTCCAGTGTGCACACCGTCTACCACCCATACTAGCCATTTCATCCTCCACTCACTGCTGGGCCATAGCCCCTTATCACTCCCGCCTTCACCTCCTTCTGACAAGTTTCTTCCACCAAGCCTCTCTCTCATTTCCCATGTCACCTCCTACCAGGTGTTCCTCCTCATGTCCTTCCCTCAGTTTCCTCTTTCCCCCCATGTCATATTCCTTTTCCCTTTTTTCCCTCTCATCCTCCGACTCATCCTCCTCTTCGTCTAGACCCATCGCCTTGTGGCTTCCTTGTCACTTTCCTGTGGCACTTTGCCTCACCAGATCCTTTTCCACGTCTGCCATCTGGGTCCCCTCGCAACAACAGTCAAAGGGAGACCACCACATCCTACAGGAGCAGAGTTGACCCGAGCCTTACCTGATCCCAAGAAAGAAATTATTGAGGTAGTTGATGATGGTTGAACATCGTATCCTTCCATAAATAGAAAGCTGGGAAAAGACAAGCGCAGAATTAGACTGTTAGTCCTTTCTGATAGATATCACGTCCGACATGAGAATGCATGGGTAGTCTGACCAACGACTGCATGGGCAGTCTGACAAGAAAAGGCCCGACGTAAACTATTGTGTCTGGCAGAGAGTCTGCATGCACAGTCTGACTGAAGTGACCTGAACATCGTGCCATGGAAACCTGAGCAAGTTCCCGCTATGAATTTTTGGGTATATGTAGGAATTTTTTCCATTTTGTAAGGGATCGATGGTTGAGCTATGCTCCCGAATTGTAAAGCTTAATGAAGCATTGGTTTTCCCTGGTTATGTATGTGCATGTGAGACTTCATGTTTAATGAAAGTCAACTTCTTTTCGCCTCTTTGTAATTTGTTGCATTAGAACACTCAGAATTGGAGGATCTAGTCGAGGATCATGATGACACTATGATGTCCTGATTGTAGTGGTATCATGATCGGTTATAATCAGTTTCTTGTGTCTTTTCTCCCTCTTACCCTGAGTAGCTCTTTTGAAGATCTAATCGAGTGGTTACATTAGCAACCGTGATGCAAGGTTCGATCCTGGTGTTGTTGTAACTGTGTGATCCAGGCATATCTCAGCGTCTTGTTCTTTCTTCTCCAGGCTGTTGGAAGCTTGATGCCTACATAAGGACTTTGCAGTCCCTCTCACCAAGTCTTCCCCCTGTTCATTTTAAACTCAACTTACTGATTGAAGTTAGATTAAGACCTCACCTGTTCATGCATAGCCTAGTCCAGGGTTCTGAGTTAAAGCGATATTCTTATGGATCTACATCCATTCGATCACCCTTTTACAAAAAACATGACATAAAATTGATGGGTATCAAGCTTACTCCTTCTACAATCCAAGAGTGACTTCTAGTGCTAATAGGTGGGTATCCTGATGCGAACTCCGATGGCATCTTTGCATAACACAACTTTATGGCTTAAATGACCTCGGACGTGGTACCGAATGACAATAAAGGCTATGACTAGAATGGGTTCGTGTGGCACATGGGCTCAGATCGTATTCATATTCATCCTCCCTCCGACCACAAAGGTTGTCCCCGTCATATTAATGACTATCATTAATGGATTCTCTTATGCTGCAGATCTTGCACTGCTGAGTCATTAGTTATGTATCAAACAACACTTAAACATAAAATGAACTATGTGTCATGGGACAACACTACGCACATCAACTTTATTAACTGAATTTACAAAAATTTCAAAAACCTCAAATCTAACTAATGTACAAGATCCTTTGGACTAGAGCGACAATCCCTCTTTCTTAATTTTGAGACAGATAGGGCTTCAGGCGAGTGCCATTCACCCATCCTGATCGTAGCACACCATCTAGTTGCACGAGTCTGACTGCTCCTGAGGGTTGGATCTTTGCAATTATGAATGGTCCCAACCAGTGCATGTGCAGCTTGCCAGGATGCTTCTGGTACCGACTATCGTAGAGTAGCACCTTGTCTCCTTGCGTAAATACCTTAGTCTTAATGTGCCTATCGTTCCAATATTTTTGTCTTTACTTTTCAACCGACTGATGGAAGTCTGCTAGAAATTTGGTCTCCTTGAGTTATTGTAACTCCATAAGTCTCTGCGCAATGGATTCCTCTTCTGACATATGTGTGACTTGTGCAATATACAATCTTGGAGTGATGAATTCTATAGGCACCACTGCCTCTCTCCCATAAACTAGCTAGAACGATGTGTACCTATGGAGTTTCTTTGTGGTTGTTCTGTAAGCCCACAGTATAGTTGGATCTCTGTCGTCCCAGTCCTCCCGTTTTTCCAACAGACCTTTGTCAACCCCCTTTCCAGAATATTGTTGAAGGCTTTGACTGTTCCATTGGCCTATGGGTGGTAGGGACTGCTCTTGTGATGTTGAATTAGGAATTCTGTTGTAAGTGTTGCTATAGTGCTGCTAATGAAATGACCTCCCTGTTCGTTGGTTAGGCTCCTAGGACATCCAAACCGAGTAATGATATTCTTGAAAATGAACCTAGCAATAATATCTATTGAACAATCCTGTACAGTTACTGCTTCTACCCAATGGGTAAGGTATTCAGTTGCGGTAATGATGTACCTAGCCTTTGAATTCTTGGCAATAGGGTTGATTGGTCCAATGAAGTCAACTGCCCATTTCTCAAATGCTTGTAGAGCTCTAACTGGCTGTAGTGGTAATTCATCTTGGCGTGACGACTTACCCATTCGTTGACAAACATCACATGATCTAGTATATAATTTTTCATCCTTGAAGAGTGTTGTCCACCAAAGTCCTGCCTGGAGAACTTTCTGTGCAGTGGCCTTTCCTCCTACGTGGCCTCCTGCAACTCCACTATGAAATTCCCAGAGTATATCATGTCTTTCATGATTCAAGATACATCATCTGAGGATGTTGTCTATTCCTATTTTATACAACTGTCTGATGATCAACTAGTAATCTGCTACTCTAACAACCATGTGGGATTTTTGGGTTGCGGAATATGTTTCTGGACAAGCCCCTATAATTAGGAAGACTATTATGTCCTCCAGGTACTCCGGTATGGCCTCAATCCTAAACAAATCTGCATCTGGGAGCTGATCATCTACTGCTCCACCACTTTCCCCTGACTCTAACCTAGACAGGTGATCAGATCTGATGTTGCATGTTCCCGGCTTGATGATAACTTCGAAGGAAAATTCCTGAAATAACAACAACCATCTACAAATTCTTCCTTCTAACACTGGTTTTTTAACTAGATACTTTAATGCAAAGTGATTCGTAAAGAACTTGAAATGAGAACCTAACAAATAATGTCTAAATTTCTGTAAAGCATAAATCATGGCTAAGCCCTCCCTTTCTGTCATTGTGTAGTTGTGCTCTTCTTGCGACAACTTCTGACTCACAAGATATATAGGGTGATCCATAGCTCCATCTCCAGGTTGCATTAAGATGGCTCCTAAGGAAATTCTTGAAGCATCTACATGGATGTGAAATTCATTCTCCCAGTTTGGGAATATCAGAATCGGTGTTGTGATGAGTTTATCCTTGAGTTTCTCCAATGCTTTATCACTTTCTAGAGTCCATTGAAACGATTTATCCTTTTTCAGTAGGTTTTTCCAGTGGTGCAGTAATGTTAGCATATCTTTTGATGAACCTGCGATAGTAACCTATGTGTCCCAGTGTGGAGTGAAACTGTTTATCACTCATAGGTGGTGGCATATTCACAATGAATGCAACTTTGGCTGGGTCTACCAGTACTCCTTCTCGACAGACTATGTGGCCCAAAAAATTCCCATGTGGTACACAAAAGATACACTTTCTGAGATTCAATGAGATCTGCAACTCTCTGCATCTGTCGAACATTAGCCACAACAATGCTACATGTTTCTTGAGAAGGCTATATATTTTCCAATCATCCATATAGACTTATAAATTTTTTTGAATGAAATCTCTAAAAGATGCTATCACAATTATGGAAAAAACTGCAGGGGCGTTCTTTAAGCCAAATGGCATCACATTGTATGCAAAGGATCCCCATTATGTTATGAAAGTGGTTTTCTTTTTTTCCTCTTCAGCGATCCTGACTTGGTGGTATCTTGAAAATCCATCTGTGAATGAGTATGCTTCCTTCCACGTAACCTGTTCTAGCACCTCGTCTGTAAAGGGTGTTGGGAAAGGGTCATGCACACAGGCAGAGTTGAGACTTCTATAGTCTACATAGACTCTAATTTCCTCTGTGTCTTTCTTTCTTTGAATAACTATCGGGCTAACCCACTCTTCTTCTTCTACTGCAAAAATGAGACCTACTTCCAACATCTTGTCTATCTCCTTCTTAACCTTCTCTTTTACTCTAGGGTTAATACGGTATGGTCTATGTATGATAGGCTTGGATCATGGTTTCAATTCAATCTTCATTTCTCCCATAAATCCTTTGATTCCCTTTAACTCTGAAAAAGTCTTCGGGAACAAATCCTCATATTCCCGCAACAAACTATGTATTTCTTGACAGGTTTGCTCATCCCAGTAGTATCCCACCATAACTATATTGGGTTGCTCTGTGGTCCCTATATTGATTTTGCATAAATTTAATGGGTGATTGTAGGAACTATCAGTTTGACTGGGTATGGTGTTTTGAATTTCTCTGCTCCCCTCTGTCTCATTGATGGCTAGGTTCCTCAATTCCCCTAAGTCATCTAGGATTTCTAAATCTCTACTAATATGATATCATTCTATAGGTTTCTCAGTTGAAGGCAGGTGGAGATTAGTCTGAAGTTCTCGGTTATGTTTGGCACACACCACTAAGTTTGATTTCTGATTACCATTATCTGTGAAAAGAAATTCTTTAATCTTTTGCATGACTACTTCAAGCTCAGGGTACTTACTTGTAAATCAGAAGTCCTTGCAAAAATGAGCTTCCAGTGTTTGCCAGACCCTGGTCTGTCTTCTAGTTTCCTCATGTATAAACCAAGAATTCAAGATTGGACCTAGGGAGTGGGTAAATACCTGAACCCAGAAGTGAGAGGGTATTCCCACAGCTTGCCACTGTTTCACGCACCATTCAATATGTATTCTAGGATCTGATTCTCCACTGAACAATTGAGTGACTTGGAGATCTATCTACATATCTGATTCCAGATGCTCCTTATTCTGGAACATGTACTTGATAGCTTTCTTCACCTCATACCAAGTTCTGAGTACGGATTTATGATTAGCCCACCATCTGGTAGGGGTGTTCTGAAAAGATACATCTAGTACTAAAATTCTTTGATCTTCTACTAAATTTTCTTCCATGTTGTACATAAAAATCTCTAGATCTGAGGTGCCATCGTATACTAGGTGTTCTCTAACTTCGGTCCCAACCCATCTGGTCGCTCTGACAGTTGCACGTCTTATTGATAATAATTCATGTGAACCTTTTTGCCAACTGTCAAAAGCCAATTCTAAGTCTTCATCTGCTGACTGTGTGCTTCTCCAACTTATTGATCCATCAACAATAGGATTTATATAATCGTTTCTTGTTCCTGTTGTTATGGTGTACAACTGGTCCAAGTCTTCTCCCTCCATATTATTTTCTGTTGGTTCTGTATACCTAGGTCCTACATATGGATCCAAAGGTTGAACTACCTTGATTTCCTCAGCCTCAAAGGTCATGGTTTCTTTCTTTAAGTCGATTACTGCATAATTTTCATAGGCCCAATCAATGCCAAGTAGTGCAGGGTAGGGGTCCTTATCTCCCATGATCTCAATGACTTCAAAGTTGGCCATTGTCTTTACACCTGCAACATCTATTTCCACATTCTCCAGTCTTCATGGGGAAGATACAATATTGGTTTTCCATTCTTAACTGAATTAGGGAATATGTCAGCCTAGGTTTTCCTAAGGCTTCCCAGGTATTCTTAGGCAGAATTCTCACATTGGATCCCAGATACAGCATGATGTCCTTAATCTCAAATTCATCTAACTAGGATACTAGTCTAAATTCTTTTCTAGTTCGTACTTTTCTTTGCTACACTCTCTGAGTACTCTTCTCAGGAAGATTATCCCTTATTCTTGCCTCTTGGGGTTATTTGTTCCCTAAAACTAGGTATAACACATTGCACAACTTTTATATTAGTTGATCATTCCCCAAAATGTCATTGAATAATTGAAACCAAAGGTCAAATACATTTTGAGGTTGCTCAGGTTTTCTCGGCATGGCTACATGGTTTATGGGTGCAGGGGGTGAAGCATGAACTTGCGCCATCTTAGGATAAACAATAAGCTGTGGGGGTTTCTATTGCATCTACAGGATAGGAATATTTTGAAATATTTCTATGGCATCTTTAAAGAATAGCTTTTGTTTTAGAGGGTCATACCTGTCTTCTTTAGGTGCTGCTTTCTGGATATTAGGTAGAGTATCAGCATCAACTCCTGTCTTTGCTCCTCCTCGAGTAACAATATTAAGGTTGGGAAACTATCCCTTAATAACCCTTTTGATTTCTGAACTGATGAGGTTAGTTCCTCTTTGTCATACTTTATCCTCCCATTTTACAATTAATTCTAGGAAGTCTTCAATTGTGTGCCTGTTGGTTCTGCAATGAGAGCACCATGGCCGCCTTGGATGAGGATAGTATCTATCCATGTGACCTTGCTCATCACAGTTATAACATATTCTTGGCCCTCTTCCCCCAGTTCTTCCTCCTTGGAAGTCTCCTCCGGCTCCACCTCCTCGACCTCTTCCTAGTCCCTGAGGGTTTTCATTCACCCTGAATGTTGTTTGGTCTAACCTATCTGCAAGTGCATCCAATGCTCTACATTGATTGGTAGTGTGTGTGGTAGACATGAAGAACTCACAATGTACTGTATTTGGTACGGTCAAATTTTTTTTCATAATGGGGCACTGTCTTGGCCCATGCCCATGGATTCGACAAATTTCACAATACTCGGTTGTTGGTGTTGCTTGGATTCCTGGAAAAGCATGATAAGGGGTGGGGTTATGGAATGGTAAATTCGTCGACAATTGTGCAACTCCTCCCATGGGTCTTGGTGGGGGTACCATCAGATTCTGAGGATGTCCCAGTCCCCTTATTCATGGACATTCGTTCACCAGATGACCTTCCGTATAACATCCGATGCACCAAACCTGTGGTCGTCCTAGTCGGGGTATCGACAACTCTTGAATATTTTTTGTAAGTGTCGATATCTGCCCTTGTAGTTGCACCAGATTCGCATCTACTAGGGGTCTGGTCACTCTCAGTCTCCCAGAGTATCTCACCATGGATTCAATATTCATCGATTGTTCCAAGGCGTCTGTTAACGTGGCTATCCATTATTGTGTTAGCGAAATATGAGTCAGAGGGAACAACCCCTGAATGTACCACTCCCTTTGATGTTCTTCGTGGATTGGATGAGCTGACCTCCCTATGGCATCTTTAAACTTATGGTTGTATTCCCAGGCTGATTCACCTTCTCGATGTTGTATCTTGCACAACTTAGATAGAGCCTATTGTTTTGACTGGGGTATCTTGAACTCTGCTATGAACTTTGTCTGTACCTGGCCAAGCGTGAACGCTTGACCTTGCATTCATGGCACTCCTGGCTTAATGATATTCATGTACCACTTGAGAGAGCAACCTCTCAAGGTAGTCTAGAACTAGACCAACTTATTTTCATCTAGAGTCCCTCTAGATCTCCATATTGATTCACACAAGAACCAATGCTGCTCAACGTCTTCATCTACCTTACCCAAAAATTATGGGTATCGAGCAATCAAACCTCCCGCATGGCCAACCATTTTTGATCTCGTTGTTCCTATCAATATGAATCCTAACGATCTTGCTTGTGATATACAAGAGGATCCCAATATCCTCCCTGTACTTGCACTTTCTAGTTGTGATTGATTAATTAGTTGTACTGGAACAAAACTAGCATGTTTTACTTCAGGATTTTGACGTTCGAGAGTTTCTACCTTTCCACACTCACTTTCTCCCGAAAGGATTTCACACAGAGTTAATGATTTATCGATGCATGTCTCCCATGAATCAACGGCTATAGATCACTTTGGGGCTTCATGCTTCGGGATTTTCAAAGTACTCACCAACACAAACCTCCCGAGTGAAATCCTCCCGGAGTGTCAGATCTCCTGACACGCATCCCCTACTATCAACGGTTAGGATGAACTCTGACACTTCGGCCTTGGGGAGTTCTCACCTCTTGCCAAAAGCTTTCCTACAGAGTGACTTTTCTCCGAAGTGGTAGATATTTTGACACCTGTCCTCAGATATCGACGACTCAAGTGAACTCCGGCCTCTGAGCCTTCAGGAGGTTGACTCACTCATAGACTGAAATCTCTCATAGTTGGTAAGCATCGGGCTGACTACCTCATAGATCTGACAGTCGGGATGACTTCTGGCCATCCTCAGATCTAAGGCCCATATTAACTTAGGGACTTAGGGACTTCAGGGATTTTACCTCCCTTACGATGAAATTGCTCAATTCGTCGAACTCGCGAAGTCTGAAGGACTCAAGGGGTTAACTCCCGCGCTCCTTCCCGTATCCAATGGTCACAACAGACCTTGGCTCTTCTCAAACAGATCTCATTCATTCTTCTTCCAAACAAAGGAACCTTTCCTTTTGATATTTCAATCTCACTATTCTTCCTGAGATTTATTAGCTATGAAAGGCTTAAGAGCTTTGCGCTCTTTCTCTTGAACTTAATGCTTGGAAGAATTCTTCCGCGCACCCCTTACGTTCCTTCCTCAACTCTAGAACTTAAGTGGTTCTCGGTTTATGCCTACCTCGTAGAGAGCCTGTGCATACATGCACTATCTCTCTTGAGATTTAACAGACTCCTTCCTCCAAGGGACTCAGAATGACTTGGAGTGTCGACATACATGCGTGAAACTGTGCTCAAGGTCGACGAACTCACACTTCATGGCTCTATATTAAGCCACCACGGGGTGCAAGAATTTACGAGTACAAACCATTTCAAATCCATATAATTTCTTACTTCCCTAATTACACAATCAGGAAGACACAAAAAGGGATACAGTATAAATCATTAAGAAAACATATCGATCCTTGCAACATTCATAGGATATCCAACTTTAATTCACAGTACCACTTAAATACACATGATATGTGATTACTTATCTATTGCAGGTGTTATCCAACTAAATGATTGTGGGTATTCATCCTTCCACCCAACCATAGGCTCAAAGGAATTCATTCTTATCACTCTGGCCACCCCTGTGCCAAGCCATGATATCACCAGGGAACTCTCACAGTTTCTCAAGGATTCTTTCTTTGTTTCAGCTTCTGCTCGAGTTTTGTTCTCTGCAAACTTTCAGAGATTTCTTTCTCTATCATGGCCTTGGTGAGGTTTATCAGATGCTCACTCAACATCAAGCTCACGGCCTTTCATTCATCATCCACTAGAGATCTCCACGTGTTCTCCTCTCTATCTCTATCCCCCCTATTTTCTTGTCTCTATTTTCTGTATATCTTTTCCTAGGATGGTTCTCGACCCATCCTGTTCCTTCTGTTAGAAGGGAACTCGGGTCAGCTTCGTTTTCCATACCCAGTGGTACTTCAGGATGACATTCGTCAGTTATACCATGCTTCCATTCATGGGAGTGGTTGATAATTCAACCACTAGTGATTTCTTCATTAACTGATTTCTCTCCTTGGGATCTGAAGGAGGTTTATTATCCTCATCAAAGGGAAATTTGGGGTTATTTGATATAATGAACCCTCTCTTATAGTTTTCACATTCTTTCCTCTAGTGATATCATGGCCAGTAATTTCAAGGATTCACCCCCACAGTCAGTTATTGGCAACTCAAACAATAATACATTTACATTGTTCCCATGCCACAGCATGGTAACCCTAATTAATGATTAATTACAAGTTGGGGGAAACAGGGGTGTTACAATCCCCTCCCCCTTAAAAAGGAAACACCGTCCTCAGTGTTCTTTCTCAGTAACACCTGTCATGTTTTTCTCATTTAGCCACTTCAGAAGTCTTGACCTTATTTCTCGGTCAGTTCCTTTTTCAAACCCTTAATATTCATCACCTACTTTCAATAATTCTTGGAAAACAAGCACATTAATCATAGTCTCATGCGAAAACATTTTACTGTTGCATAAAATTTCTAGGACAATTTCATAATCTAGCACAATAATTATCTGTGCAGTTTGTGGATTTGTATCCACAAGTTTGTCTTATTATTCAGGATCATTGTTTTTCCTTGACATACCCATTGGGTGCATGATCCCCATCAATAGTTTACAAGAACTATCCAGGTTTCATCTTCCTTCTGGTCACTCACACTCCAGGCCCAGGCTTAGGCATCCCCTTCTTTGCTATATAGTCCCTCAGGTAATACATCTTGCCTTGCAAAGGTTTTCTTGCACAAGAAGAACTACCCATCGTGTGCATGATCCCAATAAATAGTTTACAATAACTATTAAGGTCTCCTCTTCCTTTCGGTCACTCACCCTCCAGGCCCAGGCTCAGGCATCCCCTTCTCTGCTATACAATCCCTTAGGTGATCCATCTTGCCTTGCCAAGGTTTTCTCGCACAAAAATAATTCCAAAGACTCTATCAAGTCTTACAATCGAGGCATCCCTCCGGCTTGTGTTACTCAACACAATATATTCTGGGCGATCATGGCTTAGCACGGGGTTTTCATGGCTCAACAGTAGCCATTTTTCATGCTTTTACAACATGCCAACCTTCTGGCTCAGCTAAAGTTAGGGACGAAGGTTACTCTCCTTCTCCTAGCACATAAATAGTTAGGGAAGAAGGTTACTCTCCTTCTCCCAACTCAATCATAGATAGGGACGAAGGTTACTCTCCTTCTCCCGAGTCAATCTCTATTTCATGCGATCGGATTATACCCTTTCTCACAGTTCTCCCTCGAACCCAAGAGCTCAGTTTCTTGTCTCTGCACTCATCGCAGATCTTTCCCTTTCACTTGTATCACAGGTATACATAAATTCATGAGACATCATAAATTTTAAATTCAAAAATTTTCTTGTAAAACTGTCATCCGCAGATTTCCAAATTCCACATTTTGTTCTCATATTTTTTTCACACAGGAACCAGATTCGTAATTATGGAACTTTCCTTCCCATAGCGGTTTGGCTCAGCATGCAATTGATATTCCTTATGGCTTACATAACTGCCATATTCAAGAATCCTTTGCTTCCTGCACTTCAACTTCAATCAACCAAACAAATTGTTAGTTTCTCATGCTCATACATTTTTATTGCATCTTTATAACGTCATCACAAACAATTTTCGAATTGTGCATACTAACAATCAAATTCACTTTCTCAAAAAGGAAATACCATTCCTTGTAGTTTGGCTCAGTAGGAAATTGGTCTCCCTTATGGGCTTACAATATTGCCATATCTAAGACTCATTTCCTCCTGCAGTTTCAACATTCCTCAACCAAACAAATTGTTAGTTTCCATGCACATTATATTTTCAAAACCAGGCATACTAACAGTCCAAGTCATTTTCATCTATTCAAGGATACAAAGCAAAAAGGATACATCATCCCTTACCTATGCATCATGTCATCCTACCAAATTTTTCAAAATGTAATTTAGATATCAATTGATTTTAATGAATGCACCAACATTCGTGGCCACATTCATACCCAATGCACCCTTGCATTGATTTTAAGTTTCCCATACTTTACGACAAGTAATTTTCCATGGTGCGTTGGAGTTTAGCCAAGATTTTCACCATATGGTTTATTTATTCTCATTCATTGTTGCAACAGGATGATCATGATCCAAAATCAGTACATATGACACTACAAGTTTCACATGAATTCCTTTAAGCATTCCTTCTCATTAATAACCACCCAACACTCATGGCCACCCAAATTTGGTTTTCTCTAACACCTATACAATGTAAGTAGAAATGTTGGAAGGTCCTCCTTCCTCAATGGGAAATCAATTGCCTATCCTTTATGTAAACGTGCATTTCCTCAATGAATTCCATGCAACATGCTAACTATGAGCACCTTTATTACCATAGAACTAGTCCTCGCGACCACATTCTAATGCAGAGTGCTAAACTCTACCTTCCTTGACTGGCCCGGATGAACTTCGTTTTCTCTCCATGTGATCGAGAGCTGTGACCTTAGCTCTATTCTTTTCAGGCACTATCTTTTCAGCTCCCGTGTTCGAGTGTTATGATCTTGGCTAAACCCCTTGTTTGCAATTCGACGCAGAAGATCTGTCTTTCCCCAGATCCAACGACACCAAGGCATTGCGGAGCCTCAACTAGCTCACGGTTTAATTCTCCTTCCGACCTCCACAACTAATATGGGTCGTCTGATCTACGATCGAATCCAAAACTCAAAACAACACTATATTGAATTTAGATTATGGGTACAGGTCTCGACATTAACCTGTGTGCATATGCAATCTCTGCAATGATCACGGGTCATTGATCATAGCCCTCGATCAATTTTAACCACACGATTTACAAACAATAATGCCAACATAGAAATGTTTGGCCTAGAATTTAGATTAAGAACTTGATTTGTAAAATCTAGCCACCAAACCCAATCACAATAAGAGTTTATGGGGCGTTAACACATGGGTTCCTTGCAGGTCCACCCACTGATAATTGATAGATCAATAGTTCACAATGATTGTGGAATCACCAACGTGCTCGCTCTTTATCGGAGATTTCAATATCTGAAATCTGAAAAGTGTTTTCTCAACTCTTTTAATCGTGGTCGTTGACCATCCACCTCGACAATATCAATAGTG
Source organism: Picea sitchensis (assembly GCA_010110895.2). Classification (NCBI taxonomy): domain Eukaryota; kingdom Viridiplantae; phylum Streptophyta; class Pinopsida; order Pinales; family Pinaceae; genus Picea; species Picea sitchensis. Next base: position 109,109 of record SNQJ01S0004831.1, read on the forward strand.
TAGGTTGATTGCAGGATGTGAACTAGTGCACCTGTTAATTCTGCCTTAACGCCCTGCAATGAATACGGGTCATCTGATCTATGATCAGACCTCAAACTCAAAACAAAACTATATTGAAATTAAATTATGGGCACAGGCTTCGTCATTAACCCGTGTGCCCATTCGATCTCCACAATGAATACAGGTCATCGATCTTATCGAATGATTGGAGTTTGATTCGTTAACTCCAGTGGGTCTTGAAGTCAATTTGACGAATGAGATTGGTTTCCTTTCGATGAAAAGATCACTTTCATCTCCTCTGTCATGCTCTCGATTAACCTAATTCGATCAGGGTTTTCTTCCTAAATCATACTTTACTTGGGTATCTGAGGCATACATTTTCCTTCCAAATTTTTTTGCATAACATTCAATTTCATGAAACATCTTCAAAATGTCCTAGCATATATTTATGCACTTCATCACATTACCCTCAAAGGTTTTCATGAATTTAATACAGGCAATTATCAATTGTTTCTACAGTAATACAATACTCATCACTATGGTGTCCAAACAATTACTTTTATTAGTAAATTAGCTTTTTCATTCCAGGGGAAACATAACACATAGCAAGAAAGGAGTTAGGGGCTCTCCCCTTTTTCCCACTCCTTCCACACAGCCTGGGTATTTCAACCCAACTGAGTTATTTCTAAGGCCTTACTTCCTTTGCTTGGTGTGGCTTCAACCAAGCCTATTTGATCAAACATACTTATTTATCCCTTCTCTTTTCCCATCTATACTTTTTCTCACAACTGCTCATCTAAGACCTACAACCCTGTAAGCCATTCATAGTTTTTAGGGTGGACAAGTGTTCTTCCTTTTTCCTCTTCTTGTCTTTTTGCAATTTATTTTAGGTTGGGATCTCCCTGCTCTTTTCCTTGAGCATCCTTGGTTAGGCCTCACTCTAACCTTTTTGGATACAACAACATGTTTTAATAACAAGCTTTTTGTTCATAGTGGGTCATGAACTTGTGCATCCTGCACATTATCATTCAGTTCTCAGAGTGGTTAACATTCATTTGTTAGTATTCCACCTACACATTTTGTTTTAAAAATGTAATCCAAGATTCTTATATAGGAATGCTTTGCAGCCCATTTCCCAACCTTCAACAATCATTAGGGTTGTAACTTTGTTCTTCTGATAGAGCTCTTACACAATTTCTTCATAGGGAACTCCTTGAACACACAACTTCCTCATTGCATATCCATCACTATCTGTGATGGCCTCACCTTGAATTAGCTTCAGCTCGTTACTAGGCATTATTTAAGGAACATAGACATGCATTTCTGACATGCATCCCGATTATGTATCCATACATATTCTAGTTTTTGTTAACTTACATCCATGATGTACTTAGCCATATTCATAATAATAAGCCTGTGTGTAGTTTCCATAGGTATATTTCATATCCTACATACATCTCTACTTTAAAATCAGTCAACTCATGCTTGTTTACAATCGTTCTCATGTGATCCTCAAAGGCATAATCATTTGCCTCTTATTATGACAACAGAGCATCCTTGCTCGTTTACTCTTTCATCTATTTGTACTGGCTTTTCCTGGGGAGATGGAGCACATTCCCCTTAAGCTATCATTCAAAATAGAACTTTCATGAATCTTCAAAATGGAGTCAACCATGCATCCATGGTATTCGTTCAATCTTGGCAAGTGCTATGCTTGCCTCACATTTCACTCATCAGGGAAACCATATTGGGCCTTTAGTATACTTATACTCTTACATCATACATATGCATCACTTGCACATTTAATATCATTCGTACCTAACTGGTATTAATATCAGGCTTCATATCAAGAAGCTTCTCAATGCATTAAATCCATGCACTCAAGCATACACACACAACTAAGTATTCATCATACTAGATTAGTTTTATCATTAGTGTTCTTTAGTTAGAGATTACATTCGCTTACATGACTAATCTCACAGTTATAAATCATACTGATGTTGCCTTCTCTTTATGGAAATAACCAACCAGGGTCACTTTCCCTTTTATACTATAACAACTGGCAATAAAACCTTCTTGCCTCAAATTCTATAGGACTTTACCCATCTCACCTTTCCTCTAGTCATGAGGAGTTATATACTCTGAGTTTAATATAAAGTAGTAATTATACTTCCAAGGATCCTACCTAATCCTATCATATTCTTTTAATCCCACAAAGCTTTTAACCATTATATAATCAGCCATCATCAGTGCCTGAGGTTCCAACTGCCCATGCTTAGAGGCAGTGTTACGAACATCAGGTCATCCATCCTTTAGGCTTCAACTACCCTTGACAGAACCTTTCCACCTTCAGTTATCCACATTCAAATCTTATTATTAATGTTAATTAGCATATCCCTACTCTGGTAAGAGTAGGTATCACTTTGACCAAGGGTTAAATAAATTCTTCTGCTAAAATTCAACAAGAATTCCCAAAATCACAAGTTCAATCTACAGTCCTTCTCCTCAAGGAGTAAATGCAGATAACAATACCTCTTTATGCGACTCGTTCATGAGCCCAGGCAGGCCAAGTGTTGTAACCATGCTCTGATACCAATTTGTAACACACCCACGATGGGGCATAAAAATTTCGTTCTCCTTGAGAGAACACTACCCTCATTAAGGGGTCTCTATTTCATTCTTCTCTTCTAGGGCTTTCCAGCCACGGCCTCCATGCTCCTAACTGAGCTCAGAACTAGAAAATATCCTCTTCTAAGTCCTTCGAGTTCTTCCATTCCCCTTATACTTTCATATGATTGCGAGTTGTGACCAGACACCAAAACAATAGGCGCTAAGACAACCCTGCACGAATTCCCCCAGAATGGAAATTCTTCAAAGTTCACAATCTGATGTCGCGTGTCCTTGGGGATTTCAGCGGTCTTGATTCACTTCAAAACTTCATAATTCATAAGTTTCAAACATTCCTACACCTTTTTCCTCTGAATTACGTTGTACCCGAAGTTATAGATCGAGTTCCATGTGTCCCTTCACAATCAACAGTTGTGATCCACTTCAGGACTCTAGCCTTCGAGAATCTCAACTCTCAACGTCTCCATGCTCACTTGCTCTAGGAGCATTTCACCCAGAGTCCACTATATATTGACGCATGTCCTCCCACAGATCAACGACCCCCAGCTACTTCAATTATTCGGGCTTCGAGAGTTTCAAAATCCTATGCACTCGTTCCTCCCGAAGTTCTTTCACCCGGATACAAAGGATTTCCACCACATGTCCCCTTGGATATGACGGTCCAGGTTCTCTTCATCTCTTCGGGCTTCGGTATTTTCAACTCCTACGCACTTGTTCCTCTGTAGAGTGATTTAACCCAAATACAATGGATTTCTGCCACACGTCCCTCTGGATCTGATGGTCAAGGTTCACTTCAAGAATTCGGCATTTGGGTGATCCGAACGCTCCAACAATCTGTCCTCCCAGAGTACATTCTTTTGGAGTCAAGATTGTGTGCCACGCGTCCTTCCCGATCAATGGTCATGGTTTACTTCGAGATTTTTGCGTTCGAGAGTTTACCTTTCCACACTCACTTTCTCCCGAAAGGATTTCACCTGGAGTTAATGATCTATCGACGCGTGTCTCCCACGAATCGACGGCTACAAATCACTTCGGGGCCTCTTGCCACAAGCTTTCCTACGGAGTGAATTTTCTACTAATTGGTAGATATTCTGACACCTATCCTCGGAGATCGACGACTCAGGTGAACTCCGGCCTCCGAGAGGTTGACTCACTCCTCGACTAACATCTCCTGGAGTTGGTCAGCATCGGGCTAACTACCTCATAGATATGACGATCGGGATTGCTCCCAAGCATCCCCAGATCTAAGGCCCAGATTAACTCTAGGACTTCAGAGATTTTACCTCCCTTACGATGAACTTTCTCAATTTTTCGAACTCACGAAGTCTAAAGGACTCAAGGGGTTAACTCTCACGCTCCTTCCCATATCCAATGATCACAACGGGCTTTGTCTCTTCTCGAAGAGATCTCTTTCATTCATCTTCCAAAAAAACGAACCTTCCCTTTTGATTCTTCAATATCGCTATTCTTCCTAATCTTTGTTAGCTCTGAAAGGATTAAGATCTTTGCACTCTTTTTCTTGAACTTAACACTTGGAAGAATTCTTCCACACACCCCTTAAGCTCATTCCTCAACTCTATAACTTAAGTGGTTCTCGGTCTCTGCCTGCCTTGCAGAGAGCCTGTGCATACGTGCACTATCTCTCCTGAGCTTTAACAGAATCCTTCCTCCAAGGGACTCAGAACGACTAGGAGTGTCGACATGCATATGTGAAACTGTGCCCAAGGTCGACGAACTCACAGTTTGTGGCTCTATCTTAAGCCACCACAGGGCACAAGAATTTACGAGTACAAATCATGTCAAATCCATATAATTTATTACTTTCCTCATTACACAATCAAGAAGACACAAAAAGGGATATAGTATAAATCATTAAGAAAACATATCCATCCCTGCAACATTCATAGGATATCCAACTTTAATTCACAGTAACACTTAAATACACAAGATATGTGATTACTTATCTATTACAGGTGGTAGCCAACTAACTAACTATGGGTGTTCATCCTTCCACCCAACCATAGGCTTAGAGGCATTCATTCTTAGCACTCTAGCCACCCCTATGCCAAGTCATGATATCACTAGGGAACTCTCGTAGTTTCTCAAGGATTCTTTCTCTGTTTCATCTTCTGCTCGGGTTTTGTTCTCTGCAAACTTTCAGATATTTCTTCCTCTTTCATGGCCTTGGTGAGGTTTATCATATTCTCACTCATCATCAAGCTCGTGACCTTCCGTTCATCATCTGCTGGAGAGCTCCACGCATTCTCCTCTATGTATCTATCCCCCCTATTTCCTTGTCTCTATTTTTTGTATATCTTTTCCCAGGATGGTTCTCAACCCATCCTGTTCCTTCTGTTAGAAGGGAACTCGGGTCAGCTTGGTCTACCATACCCAGTGGTACTTCGGACTGACATTATGCAGCTAGACCACGCTTCCATTCATGGGAGTGGTTGATAATTCAACCACTGGTCCTTTCTTCATTAAATTATTTCTCTCCTTGGGATTCGAAGGAGGTTTATTATCCTCATCAAAGGGAAATTTGGGGTTATTTGATATAATGAACCCTCACTTATAGTTTTCACATTCTTTCCTCTAGTGATATCATGGCCAGTAATTTCAAGGCTTCACCCCCACAGTCAGTTATTGGTAACTCAAACAATAATACATTTACACTGTTCCCATGCCACAGCATGGTAACCCTAATTAATGATTAATTACAAGTTGGGGGAAACAGGGGTGTTATAGTTGTCCTAAAAGAACATAATAAACGTAAAGGGGAGAAATATCATACAATACCTCATCTTTGAAAGGATTGATGTCGTAGATTAGATGAGATTATTAGCTGACACATAGATTTCTTCCTTAGCGAAGCCATACAATGGTGTAGGGTTGCGGGTGCAGTTTCGTCGGAAGCTCTAGTCGCTTGATGACCTCTATTGAGATTAGGTTCTTCTGACTTCCATTATCAACAATGAAATGAACCAGAGCCCCCTTTACCCACATTTGTGAGAGAAAAAGGCATTCCCATTCCTCTATTTCTTCTGGTTCGCTTGGCTGGACATTGGTGGTAGTGACAATGGCATTGGGTACAACATTGATAATTCTCTTCCCTCCTTCTAGATTTGATTCGGAGTCAGAATCAATATCTGACTTGAAATCTTTTATCTCAGCCACCAGTGACTGCTTGGAGCGACATTCTTCGGTGTTGTGCCAGGGGATTTTATGGTATTCACACCATTTTCTCTTGTCCTTCTTTGAGTTCTCATTACCCTTCTTGTCTTGTGGCTTCGACTGGTGTTGGTGTAGATATATGTTTAGTATATTGCACTCATTTATATATCAATCCATAATTTGTAATAAGTAGATTTGTTACATTGTATGTGCCGAAAATAGGTAATCTATCTATGTTTGTTGTATATATCTCAATCAAGAAACAATTAATAACAAAATACTGTTTTTTGGAATATCTGAACACTATTATTCACACAAGCTCAAACTAGAAGACAAAACTCATAGTAAAATTCTCAAGCAAACACTTGGTTGAAAAAGGTTCTTGATCAGATAGAAAGTATATTCATTATAGGCTCATGAAATAAAAAGATGAATTGAGACTCTACTTCCTGTAGCAATTCAATTCACATAACAATTGACAATTCACTCTATTTACTCTTGGAAAGAAACCAATCATGACCTAATAAATTCCAATCAAAACTTCCTTCCTCAATACAGGAGACAATCAATATGATTGAAAGACTTCATTACTGATGCATGAAGGGTGAGAGATGAAGTCTAATTGTTCATGTACCTATTGAGGACAACACAATTACTAAGACTTCCAAATTCAGAAAAATAACAATTGCTTATCTAACAATCCCAAACATCTACCCAGCTTTTGTTGACTAAATATCACCCTACAGAAACAGAAATAAAATCATCTACTATGATTAATGTATATATGTTCATTCACACTGATCTAAAATCAACAAGTATCTATTTAGATATCTACATTTTACTTAGGAAAGTTCATGCACTCAGAATCATTTGCAATACACAATTATTTATTTGCACACTCACACACAATTAACTTATGTCCACACATAAACATATACATGGATACTTACCTTGGTTGGGGCGGTGGGCCCTTGCTGAACCAACAAGGTATCTCTAAAGAAGTTACAGAATAGATACTTTACTCACATCCATGAATTTTAAAACCTAGCATTCATATTCTTTCAATTAAACGAGTGAATCAGTAATTCAAAATTCAATTTCCAGCATAACGGTGTATATTATCTATATCAATCATCTACACAGTGTCCCTTTTAAAGAAGTTTAATAGTTACAATCAAAGTCTAAATATAATCAGCGAATGTTTAAAAAATATTACAATTGGTGAACATAGTGTATCTCAAGGAATGGACTTCATCCTCATGACACGAAGTGCATGAGTGATGAAGTCTATCATGGTCTTCAAACAAACCAAATATGCTTCCAGCCAACCAATTTCTTGGAGCCATCGTCAATGTACTCATTCAAAATGTCAATCCTGTAGAAGCGGGTTTAGTACCATACTAACACAGTAATAGATATTGGTATCGTATCATTGCAAAGTTGGTACCGAAATAGGCGTAGTACCGGAATAGCATAGTTGAAATGTTGTAGTATCGGACCAGTGAAAATACCAGACAAATCCCGAAGATGAGTACCAGATGAGATAAATCCTTGTCATGAAAGATGCTTAAAGTAATCAAAGTAATTAGAAGCATAAACAACAATCATTTAGTCCCAATTAATTAAGAAATCAAACAAATCATGTTTTTAACAAGGGTTACCTCATTATGCATATGAATAAGGTCACAACGTAGGTTTGTGGAAGAAATAGACAAAATAAGCATATGTTAGAGGTAAAATTGACCAAGATAGAAGATAAGATAAGGTAATAGGGGTGTCAAAACGGAGACCCAACAACTGGTTTTCCTGAGAGTGGCCATCTTTGCTCTGACCCTTGTTTTGTGGGTTGGGGCCACCTTTGCCCTACTTTGGTTGTGAGTATTTTTCAAATCCGAACTCTCGCCTCTTCTCCTTAAATTTACGCTCGATCTTGACAGCATATCTATAAGTCGTACCCAATGATGTGATGTCCAGAAAATCCATTTTTGTTTGAATGTATCTATGCAGACATCCTTGAGTAACATATGTCACTCAGAGTCTTTGATACCCAATTTGGTGCGCAAGGTATGGAAAATATTGGTGAAATCTAGTATTTCCTGGTCTCTTTCCTGATGCAGGGTGGTCCATCTTGTGTATTGGTCCTTGTAGCTTCCAATAGGGTAGTGTTGTTCTTTAATGGAATCCCTGAAGGAATCCCATGTGGGGGTGACCAAAAATATTGCAGATTCCTCTATGGCCCATTTCTAAGAGTAAGTATCCCACCAGTCCTTAACATGGGGGACGACCTTAAGGAGTGAAAAAGTAATATTTTCCCTATTGGAAAAATTGTGGATTGAAAAACACCCTTTGAGCAGATTCAACCATTTATCTACTACATCCACATCTTTCAGTCCTTCAAATAATGGAATATTAAAATTTGCATGTACCTTGAAGGGGGTTGCATGGCCTCTTAATGAATATGTGTCTCTTGTGGGCAGTCGTTAAAGTATCTATGCAAATTTTTCCATCATTTCATTCCTTTGTCACGCAAGGGATTCCTCAAGAAACATTTTAAAAGGATCTCCTTCTTTATCATCTTTCTTTTCCTCCCCCATGGGTTGTTGTTGGGCTCAGCGTGACCAATCTTGCAAAAGATCGACTGGTTCGAGTCCCAACTTCTTGTACCCAGATCTTGTCAAGGGCATGCACGAAGAAGAATAAATGAAGAGTAGACCACTCTGATACCATTGATCCAGATTTATGAGCAAAACACAATGAATAACAGAATTAATACAATGACACAGAGATACGGAGAACAACAACGGATATCCAATGAACAATAACTTCTATTTAATAAATAAAATAGGTTGAAACTGTAAAAATGCATAACTAAAAACAACTTACTCAAATGGTGGTAGTTATCTTTGAGAAGAGATGTGGCTGCTATGCACATCTGTCTGAGTAGAATGATTACAATGAGGCTTGTAACATACCCAACCACCCACATGCTGGGCTACACCACTTAATCCAACTACAACACACCCAACCACCTGCAAGTGAGCCACGTTGAAGTCCAGGGACTCACTTCATAGTGATTTATCTCAATTTGAATCACTTCTAAGTTAATTAAGAGACGTGAAAACCACATGCAGAAATAAAGATTCATGCCACAACATAAACTAAGCCATGCACAGTCATAACCACGAAGCATGCATATTCTAAATATTAAATTCAAGGATAAATAAATACACAACGAAATAAATCATACACGGGTAAATAACCATAATAGAGAGAACTTATCTTTTCTGAAAACAAGACACCAACTAGCTTCAGACCAAGGATGTTCCACCCAACCGTAGACATTGTTGTTCTAAGTCTCAACAACAGTGTCACCCACGAGCTAGGGCTATGAATCCATAAGGATGGTTCCAAAGTGTCACTCGTCTTCCCAACCCAGTCAGTATTTAATCTATCACAAGCTTATTAGTACCCACATCAATCCAAAGTACATTGGCTCTCTTCTACCCAACCTGCACAACCCAAGAGAATGGACCCCCTTCTCTGCCACGCAGTCTCTCAGGTTGTCCATCTCCTTCCAAGGCTCCAGTGTAGTTGGTCCAGAATCTCCATGTTGGGACTCTTAGGACTCGTAACTGTGAGAAAACATGAGCACAAACTAAAGCATCTCAAACATATAGGTCTTGATTCATGGTTGGAATACGCTAGTAGTCTCTACAACCAACAATACCATAGTTGATTTTCAACAGTTTGTTTTCCTTTCCCAAGTCAAGAAATGAATGAGGTAAGATGAGTGGGTGAAAGAATGAAAGGTGTGAATAGTGATCAATTGAGTGAGTGAATGATGAGTGAATAAGAAGCAACCTACCGAAGAACCCCCACCCTAGACAAAAGATGGGTTTAAGTAATTCTTGGAATCAAGGAACCACTTGGGCTTCCTCCCAAGAAGCTCACGTAATTGTTATTATCCATTAAAAAAATGGGTAAATAAAATACAAAATAAATACCGAGCCCATTAAGCCCCCTCTCTTGTGGAATCATAGCCTTCTATAACTCTTTTCCTTGCCCCTCTAGCATCCAGCGATGTGTTTTATATTAATAATGATCAAAACATTACATTCCCTAGGCACATTGGCCTCTTAATAATCGTTTGGGCATTCTGGCCTTTCATAACTTAACAAAATACATTATTTAATACGAGGCTCAAAACCCGGGGTGTTACATCCCCTCCCCCTTATTTTGGCACTATCCTTAGTGCTTATGCAAAACAAAGATCAAAATCTTAAAATTTATTCAAAAATCAGCGGGTACTCCACCCACATGAAATATTCATGCTCCCATGTAGCATCTTTAGGACCGTAGCAGGTCCACTAGACTTTTACCAGCTCTATAACTCGATTCCAGAGCATTTTGATGTTTTTGTCCAATATTCAGGTTGGTTGGACTTGAAAGTCTCCCTCTGTCTCTACCTGAATCAGATGTCAATCAATAACATGGTTAGGATCATGTACATATTTTTTTAGCGAAGTGACATGAAATACATTCTGCACATTCATGGAAGCAGGAAATGAAAGCATGTATGCAACTGGCCCTATTATGTCCAATATCTCAAATGGACCACAAAACCTAGTTTCTAGCTTTGTACAACTATCCAACTTTAAAGATCCCTTCTTGGGCTTCAATTTTAAAAGCACATGCTCCCCTACTTTAAATTCTCTATTTTTCATGTTCTTACATGCATAAATTTTATGTCTATCTTTAGCTTCCTTTAAATTCTGCTTAATCCTAACCATCTGGTCTTCTATATCCTTGAGCAATTCTGGCCCAAGTACCACTCTATCTATTGGGTTGTCCCAACTCACTAGAGTATTGCATTTCCTACCATACAAAGCTTCAAATGGGATCATTTTCAATGAAGCTTGATACCCATTACTATAGGAAAACTCAACCAAGTGCAAGTAATCTTCCCACTTAGATGGCTTATCCATCACATACATTCTCAACATGTCTTCAATTAATCGGTTGACTCTCTCTGTCTACCCATATAACTGTGGATGGTATGTTGTGATAAAGTTTAGATTTGTACCAAATCCTTTAAATAATCCCCTGTAGAAATTTGAAGTAAACTTTGTATCTTTGTCTAAGACAATTGGCTTAGGTATCCCATGCAACCTACCAATCTCTTTCATGTAAATTTATGCAATATTGGTTGTTGTGTGAATTGTTTTTACAGGAACAAAATGAGCATCCTTTGTCAATTTATTAACCACTACCATGATTGAATCATGTTGTCTTGTTGTCCTAGGTAATTTAGTTATAAAATCAATGGTTACCATTTCCCATTTATTCTCTGGAATTGGTAATGGTTGTAGCAAACCCGTTGGGTTCCTATGCTTAGCCTTCACTCTCTGACATTCCATACATCTAGTGTTGTAATAAGAAACATCATTTTTCATTCCTGGCCAAAAGAATTGGCTTCTTATTGCTGCAATTGTTTTCTGGTAACCGGGATGTCCATCATATGGAACATTATGCATTTCTTTTAATACTAAATTCATGAGTTCTTTGGAACTAGGAAAATAAATTCTATTTTTATGTATAAGTAATCCATGTTCCTTCATCTCATACTCTTTCATTTTCTATTGTACATTTTCTTGTTGTAAGATTTCTTTTACCTATAGGTAATGTTGATCTGTGACAACAACATCTAAAATTTTTCTCTTTAAATCTAACTGATACATACTAGCAGTTGTAGCATGCATGAGATGTATTCTTTTACTAAGTGCATCAACAAATTTATTTTATTTTCCTTTGATATGCTTGATATCAAAATCGTATTCACTTAAAAATTCCATCCATCTTGTCTTCCCGACATTCAAAGTTGGTTGTTCAAAAAGATACTTCAGACCATTGTGGTATGTTCTTAATTCAAATCGTTTTCCCATGAGATAATGCCTCCACATATTCAATGTGTGATCAATGGAAGCGAGTTCCAATTCATGTGTGGCATAGTTTCTCTCATGTTCTTTAATATTTCTGGACTCATAACTAATGACATGTCCATTTTGAGTGAGGAATCCACCAAGTCCTTCCTTGCATGCATTTGCACATACCACAAAACTTTCATTTGGGTCAACAATATTTAAAATAGGCGCACTAGTAAGTAATTCCTTCAACAAATTAAAGTTCTCTTCACACTCAGATGTCCATTTGAAATTAATTCCCTTATTTTGAAAAGAGGTGGTGGGATGAGAAATATTAGAAAACCATGCTATAAACCTTCTGTAGTAACCAGCTAATCCCATAAAAGATATGAATTTTGAAAATTTCCTGGGTGTTGGCCATCTTCTAATGGCTTCAATATTCTTTGGATCTACTGTTATACCTTGTTCTGAAATAATGTGCCCTAAGTAATGGATCTGCACTTGATAAAAATAACACTTACTAAGATTGGCATACAATTGATGTTCCCTCAACACTTGAAATACCAATATTGGGTTATGTTCATGCTCTTCTTTTGACTTAGAATAGATAAGTATGTCGTCTAAGAATACTATGACAAACTTATCCAAGTAATTTTTTAATATGTCATTCATTATGAAGATAAAGATAGTTGGTGCATTGGACAATCCAAATGGCACCACTACGAATTCATAATGCATATACGTGGTTCTAAAGGCTATCTTATGGATGTCTTCTTCCTTGATTCTTACCTAATGGTATCCCGATCTCAAGTATATATTTGAAAATATATTTTCCCCTCTTAGTTGATCAAAGAGGTCATCAATTCTGGGTAGTGGGTACTTGTTCTTCACAATGGATTTATTTAGCTGTCGAAAATAAATACACAGTCTCAAAGTTCCATCCTTCTTTTTGAAAAAGAGTATTGGTGCTCCCCAAGGTGAAACACTTGAACGTATGTACCCTTTGTTAAAAAATTCTTCCAACTATAAGGCTGGAATATCTCTTATAGAGATGGGTCTTGGAACTCCTTTCACAATGCTTTGTTTTCCTTCTTCATGAAAATCTAGGATAGTATGATGTTTGTCCAACCAATCCATTCCAATTAGAATGTCATAAGACCCCAATGGTATAATATTTAGATCAACATTAGTATTCACACCATTAATACTTATGGAACAACCTCTGATCATATCATGGATTCTCCTTTTGGTTCCAGTGGCTAGTTGAACCAAACTTGATTTTTCAAGATTACATTTTTCTCCAAATGTAATCTATCCACTATTTTAGGATCAATGTAACAATGACTTGCTCCTGAATCAATTAAAATAGCAACAGGCTAATTTATGGTCTTACCTTCCACCTCGATCATCTTGGATTGGTACTCTGCTTGTTGATCATCTAAAGCTATATAAACCCTTCCCATATCTTCTACTATTGTATCCTCTTGGATGTTGTGCATGGTCTTCACTTTGTCCTTTCTGTGAGTGAATTCCTTGTACATGTTATCTTCTTTGCATCCCCAACATTGGATTGGTGGTCTTCCCCTTTTTCCCAAGGAGTCTTCTCTCTTATATTCATCCTTAGCATATTGGTATTGATGATTTTTATTAGGTTCATTTATGTTGAAAGGAGGCTTGAATCCCTTCTTCCTCTGATCAGACTTCTCCTTATTCTTATTCTTCCAATATTTTGTCATGGATTGTCTACCATGGCCTTGCTCATATAGGTATTTATCCTTCCTGATGGTCTCAGTCAAATACCTAGGTTCATCATACTAAATATTCTATTTATAAAAGAATGGAAATCCACTCAAGAGCATTTGTATTTTCACCTTCTCATCCTTTATAAACCCCACATACTTTAAAAACCCCAAGAATTTCTTCTCATACTCTTCCATGGTTGCACTTCCGAGCCTAAGTTCAAAGAAATCCTGCATTTTCTTGTCATAGAAGTTCTTTGAGAGGTACTCCTTCTGAAAATACTTCTTGACCTGCATCCAAGTGATCCTATCCTCATTAATGTGCTCAACTTTATTCAGTTGGTCCCACCACATTGCAAATTTCCCATGCAAATGGTATGTGGCAATTATGGCTTCTAGGTTTGATGAATAGTTATGCAATTGAAAATGTCTCCTAAGTCCAAGCGAACATGCCTCAACATCATATTCCCTTTCTCTTTCACCATCAAAGGATGGTGGCTTAAGATTCCTCATCTCTCCTTGCAAATTGTCCACTTCATGCCTTCTTCTTTGGTGCCTAACATGAGACACCTCTAGACTACTTATGGAGTCTTAAAATGCATAATAATTTCTTGTTGAGTAAGGAGGTGAGTGGTTTCTATGAGTTCTGCTAGCACTTCTTGAATAACCATGTTTCTTGTGGTTATCTCTTCTTTCATGATACCTACCTTCTTCCTCTCGTTTTGAGTTTGATCCCCTCTTTGTTTTCCTCTACAACTGATTTAAGCTTTGCATCACTTGAGCATTTATCTGATTTTGTTCTCTCGTCGGTCTCTAATTATCTTCTTTGTAACTCTGCACTTCTATTTTCATGCTTCTTACAGTCTCTACCAATGTTTCTTGTTCCCCTTTTCCCTTGTGTCTGTTGGATTCTATCTTTGCATTACCAACTTTGATATTATGACCCTTGTCCTCTTTATCATGGTTGGAATATATGCCTCCTTCTTCCATTTCTTGAATCTGCATTCTTATACTGCACTGATACATTTATGTCCCCTAATTATGAAAAATGTGCAAGAGACCATTTTGTTAGAATTAAGCATATGATAAACAAATTTTTCCAAACAATGTTACAGGTCCTTTTTATTCTCAACTCATGAAGAATATCTGATATTTCTCCATATTATAACATTTCCATGTTATCCTTTAGATAATATAAAATTCAATTATGCACAGGTGCTTCCTTCAAACCATGCCCCCAGGGGGACCATGGCTCAAAACTGTCAACTTAATCCTTCCTTAGCGCCTTGCTCTGCGTTCTTCCACATGGGAACTTGCACGAAACAAAAAACCAAGGGTTAGGTTACCTCCCATGATCTTTTTACCTTATCATGACACCAATTTTGGGGCCAAGTCCTTGGGACTTTAGCCTTCGACTATTCTCCATTGTCAAATTCCATTCTCTCGAAGCTACACTTCGTCGAAGTCTTCACTAACTCCACCAAAAAAAATCAAACAGTCCAGACTTGATCTCCCATTGAATGGATGGCCTCTCCCCCAGTTGGAGGCTTCAACGAAAATCAAAGGTTATGAATTAATTAAACGTTGAGATGGACGGTTGTCCATCAATTCAGAAATTCGATGCTCTAGGGCTCTGGGACATTCAATTATCTTGTCTCTCAATTCTCCCAGAGTGACAATCCTCTGAATTATTTACCCTAATCCTCCTTCTTGATCCAACGGTCAAGAGAGGTCCCAAAGGGATCTCAGATCGACGATTCATGTGCCTTCGTTACTTCGGGCTTCGACACTTTTCACTGATAGAAACTTGGACACCCCCGGAGGCCATACTCTTGGAGTTGGCACTGCATGCTGACATCACCTAGGGTGACATGGACCCGTGGCACGTGTGCCACATGTCACTCAAAAATGGATAGATGGGGATCTAAAAGGTGTTAAATCCAGGTGATGTGTGTCCCCACACGGGTCCCAGACACGTGGCACAAGCCACGTCATCATTCAAATCCAAGACTCTGGAGCTCTAGGCTCAAGAAATTTTCCAAATCTAACACACGCTACCTCCTTGATAGTCGAACATCGAACTGAAATCGATGGCTCACTCTCCTCCCATAGTTAAGGACTGTGATTAATTTCAGGATTCGGTCTTTGGGCTTCTCGCTCCAAACGACCTCCACAGTACTGAACTATCAAACACCGAAGTGGTGAGGTTTTGAACCTTTGAAAACTCGCTATCCTTCCACCCTTGATATATCTGATGGCCCACAACATTCTCGAGGCCCTCCCCTCAATATAACGGTCGATGGGGATTCCAGAACTTCGACACTCCAGGGTTCCAGGTTGTAACAGTTCATCAAATTTTAAAACTTGTGGAGTGAAAACTCCCAAAGTGGTCAATGTTGGTTGACCACGATCAACGACGGAGATCCCTCCGTACCACCCATCAGATCGGACAACTAACGGGGCTTCGCGACTCTGACCTTCATCAGTTCAGGATTTTCCTACCTACAAAGATCGTTGAAGCAGTGAAGTTCCAAATTTCTTCCTTTCGTGCTTGGCTTCGATCGATGGCTGATGATCAATCAACCAGATGCAAAGGCTGGGACTTAATTCTTACCCAACCTCATGTTCTCCTCCATCAGACGACCCTTGATCACCTGCCCTCTGATCCAACGATATGTATCTCCCTTGATCCCATGGTGGTGATCGCTCTTGGATTCAAAATGGATGGTCATGATCCCATGATCCTTTACAAAGGAGCTCTGACATTCTGGCTTCTACATGGACTCTGCAACACCATTCCTCCTGAGATTTACAATTTCATAGTCATAATCAATCTTAACCATGAGACTCTGACCAATAGATCTGGCCCATACCAGTCTAGTGTTTCAACAGTGGCTCAGATACCAATATGTAACGTACCCAGCCACCCACAGGCCAGGCTACGCCACTAAATTTGACTGCAACACACCCAACCACCCGCAAGAGAGGCACCTTGAAGTCCAGGGACTCACTTCACAGTGACTTATCTCAATTCAAATCACTTCTAAGTTAATTAACAGACATGAAAACCACATGCAGAAATAAATATTCATTCCACATAAACTAATCCATGCACAGTCATAATGAGAAAGCATGCATGCATATTCTAAATACTAAATTCAAAGCTAAATAAATACACAGCGGAATAAATAATACACGGGTAAATAGCCCTAATAGAGAGAACTTATCTTTTCTGAAAAAAATACACCAACTAGCTATAGACCAAGGATGTTCCACCCAACCGTAGACATTGTTGTTCCAATTCTCAGCAGCAGTGTCACCCCTGAGCCAGGGCTATGAATCCACAAGGATGGTTCTAGAGTGTCACTCGGCTTCCCAAACCAGTCAGTACTCAAGCTCTCATAGGCTTCTCAGCACCCATAGAAATACAAAGTACACCAAATATCTTCTACCCAACCTACACAAACCAAGAGAATGGAACCCCTTCTATGCCATGTAGTCTCTTAGGTTGTCCAGCCGTCTCTACAGCCAACAATACCATGGTTTCTCTTCAACAGTTCGTTTTATGTTCCCAATCCAAGACACGAATGAGGTAAGATGAGTGGGAGAAAGAATGAAAGGTGTGAATAGCGAGAAATTGAGTGAGTGAATAATGAGTGAAGAATAATAAACCCGCTGAAGAACCCCCACCCCAGACCAAAGATGGGTTTATGTAATTCTTGGAATCAAGGAACCACTTGGCCTTCCTCCCAAGAAGCTCACGTAACTATTATTCTACATTAAACAAAATGGGTAAATAAAATATAAAATAAATACTTAGCCCCTTAATCCCCCTCTCTTTTGGAATCATATCCCCCTATAACTCTTTTCCTTGTTTGTCTAGCAGTTAACGATGTGTTTTATATTAATAATGATCAAAACATTACATTTCCTAGGTACACTGGCCTCTTAATAATTATTTAGGCACTCTGTCCTTTCATAACTTAACAAAATACAATATTTAATATGGGGCTCAAAACCTAGGGTGTTACAAGGCTCCAAAGGCCCTTTTTAACATTACTCATGAATTCCAAAACCCTATATATCCAAAAACCTAACCCTAGGAGATGAAACACCAAAAGTTATGTGGGCCTCGATGGGTAAGTTGGTACCTCAACTTCTCGGGGTCGTAACTTTTTCATATGACCTCTGTTTTAGGTGAGTGATAGCCCATTGCAAAGGTATTCTCTAGAAATACACATAATTCCATAAAAATGTGACTTTGTATACATTTTGATTGTGGAAATCCTTAAAAAAAAAAAAGATGGCCTTGGAAGTACAGAAAGATGTGTTGGCATGAAAAATTCCAAAATAAACTAGTTGGATTAGGTGGGAGGCCACTAGTATCCACCTTGAATATGTGTAGGGATTCAAACAGCCCCAAAAGTGTAGAACCCACAATTATAAAGAAGTACAGAATAACGTGTTGAACTAAAAATTGTCAAGAGGAGCCAATTGGAATAGGTGGGTGGCCACCAATATCCACCTGGATCATTGCAATGTTAAGTTCTTTAAGTCTTGTCTCAACTCTTCCACGGATGGATTTGTCTGTTTGTATTGGTTTTCCTCTAACTGTAGGGATGCTTGCAGAGCCTCATCCTGACTCTGGAATTTATGTTGCCTCAAAGGATACTTCAAGTGTGGCAATAAAGAGTTAACACACAAATTTCTATGTTGCATATCAGAAATAGGGTACTTCAACTTAGCTTTTAGTCTTTTTAACTTTTGTTCTACCTTCCAGACTGATTCTCCTGGATTCTTCTTAATCTCTATCATTTCATTCATAAACTGATGTGTTGAACTTAGTTTCTAAAATTTGTTGTTTAATTGCCTCTTCACATCTGCTACAGTTGTAGGCACTCTTGTTGGGTTTTTTACTGCGAGACCCATGTAACAGTCTAATGCATGGTCTCCGAATGTGATTTCCAACGGAGCAACCTTTTTACCCTCATTTGTAATGTTCTTAGCTTCCCAAATCATCTCACATATAAATAAATGCTTCTAAGGGTCATCTAACCCTTCTTCCCGGAACTCAAGTAACCTAATTGTTGGATGTTGTGCTTCCATTGTGAAGTTTTATGTACTCCCACCTCCGCGTGGTGTATATACTTCACTTCTACTTGTTGAACTGAAAATTCTTCTTGAATTTCCATTAGACCCACGTCCTGTAAAAATCCTTCTACCACTAATCACTTACTGGTTAACTAGTTTTTCTTCTTTGGATGTCTTAGTCTCACATGGGGTTGTGGGTTCCACACTAATTTGGATCTAGAACGGAGAGCCTTCTTCTGCATCAGACCCTTGACTTCTGGTTTGCATTTCATATGTGGCACGCAAGATTTCTTCAATATGCCCTGTTATGTGGAGATCCGTTACCTCTTACTCATCACTATCCAATCCCTCTCGCTCGGATACTACCCTGTTGTTACTATTGATCTTATACTGGTAGGGTCATCCACTGGGCGTCACTCTTGATTTCCTTATTATTTCCATGGTATGTTCCTCATCCATCACTATGGGGTCCATTTATTCCTTCTTCTGGCCTCCATCGAGATCCTTCTCCATATCTCAT
>SNQJ01S0004831.1:128228-156600 GCA_010110895.2 Picea sitchensis
ATCTCATACTCTTTCATTTTCTATTGTACATTTTCTTGTTGTAAGCTTTCTTTTACCTGTAGGTAATGTTGATCTGTGACAACAACATCTAAAAATTTTCTCTTTAAATCTAACTGATGCATACTAACAGTTGTAGCATGCATGAGATGTATTCTTCTACTAAGTGCATCAACAAATTTATTTTCTTTTCCTTTGATATGCTTGATATCAAAATCGTATTCACTTAAAAATTCCATCCATCTTGTCTTCCCGACATTCAAAGTTGGTTGTTCAAAAAGATACTTCAAACCATTGTGGTATGTTCTTAATTCAAATATTTTTCCCATTAGATAATGCCTCCACATATTCAATGTGTGAACAAAGGAAGCAAGTTCCAATTCATGTGTGGCATAGTTCCTCTCATGTTCTTTAATATTTCTAGACTCATAACTAATGACATGTCCATTTTGAGTGAGGAATCCACCAATTCCTTCCTTGCATGCATTTGCACATACCACAAAAATTTCATTTGGGTCAACAATATTTAAAATAGGTGCACTAGTAAGTAATTTCTTCAACAAATTAAAGTTCTCTTCACACTCAGATGTCCATTTGAATTTAATTCCCTTATTTTGAAAAGAGGTGGTGGGATGAGAAATATTAGAGAACCATGCTATAAACCTTCTGTAATAACCAACTAATCCCATAAAAGATCTGAATTCTGAAAAATTCTTGGGTGTTGGCCATCCTTTAATGGCTTCAATATTCTTTGGATCTACTGTTATACCTTGTTCTGAAATAATGTGCCCCAAGTAATGGATCTTCTCTTGATAAAAATATCACTTACTAAGATTGGCATACAACTGATGTTCCCTCAACACTTGAAATACCAATATTAGGTTATGTTCATGATTTTCCTCTGACTTAGAATAGACAAGTATGTCATCCAAGAATACTATGACAAACTTATCCAAGTAATTTTTGAATATGTCATTCATTATGAAGATAAAGATAGTTGATGCATTGGACAATCCAAATGGCACCACTACAAATTCATAATGCCTATACTTGGTTCTAAAGGCTATCTTATGGATGTCTTCTTCCTTGATTCTTACCTAATGGTATCTCAATCTCAAGTATATATTTGAAAATATATTTTCCCCTCTTAGTTGATCAAAGAGGTCATCAATTATGGGTAGTGGGTACTTGTTCTTCAGAATGGATTTATTTAGCTGTCGAAAATACATAGTCTCAAAGTTCCATCCTTCTTTTTGAAAAAGAGTATTGGTTCTCCCCAAAGTGAAACACTTGAACGTATGTACCCTTTATTCAAAAATTCTTCCAACTATAAGACTGAAATATCTCTTATAGAGATGGGTCTTGGAACTCCTTTCGCAGTGCTTTGTTTTCCTTCTTCATCAAGACATGTAAATGTCTTGTTATGAAAATCTAGGATAGTATGATGTTTGTCCAACCAATCCATTCCAATTAGAATGTCATAAGACCCCAATGGTATAATATTTAGATCAGCATTAGTATTCACACCATTAATACTTATGGAACAACCTTTGATCATATCATGGATTCTCCTTTTGGTTCCAGTGGCTAGTTGAACCAAACTTGATTTTTCAAGATTACTTTTCTCCAAATGTAATCTATCCACTATTTTAGGATCAATGTAACAATGACTTGCTCCTGAATCAATTAAAATAGCAATAGGCTAATTTATGGTCTTAGCTTCCACCTTGATCATCTTGGATTGGTACTCTGCTTGTTGATCATCTAAAGCTATATAAACCCTTCCCATATATTCCACTGTTTTATCCTCTTGGATGTTGTGCATGGTATTCACTTTGTCCTTTCTATGAGGGAAATCCTTGTACATGTTATCTTCTTTGCATCCCCAACATTGGATTGGTGGTCTTCCCCTTTTTCCGAAGGAGTCTTCTCTCTTATATTCATCCTTAGCATATTGGTCTTGATGATTTTTATTAGGTGCATTTATGTTGAAAGAAAGTTTGAATCCCTTCTTCCTCTGATCAGACTTCTCCTTATTCTTATCCTTCCAATATTTTTGCATGGATTCTCTACCATGGCCTTGCTCATATAGGTATTTATCCTTCATGATGGTCTCAGTCAAATGCCTAGGTTCATCATACTAAATATTATATTTATAAAAGAATGGAAATCCACTCAAGAGCATTTGTATTTTCACTTTCTCATCCTTTATAAACCCCACATAC
Source organism: Picea sitchensis (assembly GCA_010110895.2). Lineage (NCBI taxonomy): Eukaryota > Viridiplantae > Streptophyta > Pinopsida > Pinales > Pinaceae > Picea > Picea sitchensis. Next base: position 130,451 of record SNQJ01S0004831.1, read on the forward strand.
TTTAAAAAACCCAAGAATTTCTTCTCATACTCTTCCATGGTTGCACTTCCCAGCCTAAGTTCAAAGAAATCCTGCATTTTCTTGTCATAGAAGTTCTCTGAGAGGTACTCCTTCTGAAAATACTTCTTGAACTGCATCCAAGTCATCCTATGCTCATTAATGTGCTCAAATTTCTTCAATTGGTCCCACCACATTGCAACTTTCCCATGCAAATGGTATGTGGCAATTATGGCTTCTAGGTTTGATGAATAGTTATGCAATTGAAAATATCTCCTGAGTCCAAGAAACCATGCCTCAACATCATATTCCCTTTCCCTTTCACCATCAAAGAATGGTGGCTTAAGCTTCCTCATCTCTCCTTGCAAATTGTCCACTTCATGCCTTCTTCTTTGGTGCCTAACAGGAGACACCTCTAGACTACTTATGGAGTCTTAAAATGCATAATAATTTCTTGTTGAGTAAGGAGGTGAGTGGTTTCTATGATTTTTTCTAGCACTTCTTGAATAACCAGGTTTCCTGTGGTTATCTCTTCTTTCATGATACCTACCTTCTTCCTCTCGTTTTGAGTTTGATCCCCTCTTTGTTTTCCTCTACATCTGATTTAAGATTTGCATCACTTGAGCATTTATCTGATTTTGTTCTCTCGCCGGCCTCTAATTATCTTCTTTGTAACTATGCACTTCTATTTTCATGCTTCTTACAGTCTCTACCAATGTTTCTTTCTCCCCTCTGCCCTTGTGCTCGTTGGATTCTATCTTTGCATTACCAACTCTGATATTATGACCCTTGTCCTCTTTATCATGGTTGGAATATACCTCTCCTTCTTCCATTTCTTGAATCTGCATTCTTATACTGCACTGATACACTTACGTCCCCTAATTATGAAAAGTGTGCAAGAGACCATTTTGTTAGAATTAAGCATATGATAAACAAAATTTTCCAAACAATGTTACAGGTCCTTTTTATTCTCAACTCATGAAGAATATATGATATTTCTCCATATTATAACAATTCCATGTTATCCTTTAGATAATACAAAATTCAATTATGCACAGGAGCTTCCTTCAATCCATGCCCCCAGGGGACCATGGCTCAAAACTGTCAACTTAATCCTTCCTTAGCACCTTGCTCTGCGTTCTTCCACATGAGAACTTGCACGAAAAAAATAACTGAGGGTTGGGTTACCTCCCATGCTCTTTTTACCTTATCATGACACCAGCGTTGGGACCATGTCCTTGGGACTTTGGCCTTTGACTGTTCTCCATTGTAAAATTCCAATTTCTCTCGAAGCTACACTTCGTCGAAGTCTTCACTAACTCCACCAAAAAACATCAGATAGTCTAGACTTGATCTCCCATTGAATGGATGGCCTCGCCCCCATCTAGAGGCTTCAACGAAAATCAAAGGTTATGAATTAGTCAAACGTTGAGATGGACAGTTGTCCACCAATTCAGAAATTAGGCGCTCCAGGGCTCTAGGACATTCAATTATCTTGTCTCTCAATTCTCCCAGAGTGACAATCCTATGAAGTATTTACCCTAATCCTCCTACTTGATCCAACGGTCGAGAGAGGTCCTAGAGGGATGTCAGGTCGACGGTTCGTGTGCCTTCGCAACTTTGGGCTTCAACACTTCAGAAACTTGGACACCCCCGGAGGCCATACTCTTGGAGTTGGCACGACATGCTGATGTCACCCAGGGTGACATGGACCCGTGGCACGTGTGCCACATGTCACTCAAAAATGGATAGATGGGAGTCTAAAAGGTGTTAAATTCGGGTGATGTGTGTCCCCACACAGGCCCCTGACATGTGGCACAAGCCACGTCATCATTCAAATACAGGACTCTGGAGCTCTGGGTTCTAGAAATTTCCTGAATCCAACACACACTACCTCCTGGATAGCCGAACATCGAACTGAAATCGATGGCTCACACAACTCCCATAGCCAAAAGCTTTGATTAACTTTGGGATTCGGGCTTTGGGCTTCTTGCTCTAGACGACCCCCACACTCCCGAACTATTGAACACCGAAGTGGTGAGGTTTCGAACCTCTGAAACCTTTCTATCCTTCCACCCTTGATATATATGACGACCTGCAACATTATCGAGGCCCTCCCCTCAATATAACGGTCGATGGGGATTCCAAAACTTCGACACTCCAGGGTTCCAGGTTGTAACAGTTCATCAAAGTTTAAAACTCATGGAGTGAAAAATCCCAAAGTGGTCAATGTTGGTTGACCATGATCAACGACGGAGATCCCTCCGCACCTCCCATCAGATCGGACGACTAACGGGGCTTCGTGACTCCAACCTTCATCAGTTCAGGATTTTCCTACCTACCAAGATCGTCGAAGCGGTGAAGTTCCAAATTTCTTCCTTTCCTTCTTGGATTCGATCGATGGATGACGATCAATCAACCAGATCCAAAGGTTGGGACTTAATATTTACCCAACCTCATGTTCTCCTTCATTGGACGACCCCTGATCACCTGCCCTCTTATCCAACGATATGTATCTCCCTTGATCCCATGGTGGTGATCGCTTTTAGATTTAAAAGGGATGGTCATGATCCCACAATCCTTTACAAAGGAGCTCTGACATTCTGGCTTCTACATGGACTCTGCAACATCATTCCTCTTGAGATTTACAATTTCACAATCATGATCGATCTTAACCATGAGACTCTGACCAACAGATCCGGCCCATACTAGTCTGGTGTTTCAACAGTGGCTCAGATACCAATATGTAACGTACCCAGCCACCCACAGGCCAGGCTACACCACTTAATCTGACTGCAACACACCCACCCACCCACAAGAGAGGCACGCTGAAGTCCAGGGACTCACTTCACAGTGGCTTATCTCAATTCAAATCACTTCTAAGTTAATTAAAAAACATGAAAACCACATGCATAAATAAATATTCATTCCACATAAACTAATCCATGCACAGTCATAACGAGCAAGCATGCATGCATATTCTAAATACTAAATTCAAAGCTAAATAAATACACAGCGGAATAAATAATACACAGGTAAATAACCATAATAGAGATAACTTATCTTTTCTGAAAACAAGACACCAACTGGCTATAGACCAAGGATGTTCCACCTAATTGTAGACATTGTTGTTCCAAGTCTCAGCAGCAGTGTCACCCCTGAGCCAGGGCTATGAATCCACAAGGACATTTCTAGAGTGTCACTCGGCTTCCCAAACCAATCAGTACTCAATCTCTCATAGGATTCTCAGCACCCATAGCAATACAAAGTACACCAAATATCTTCTACCCAACCTGCACAACCCAAGAGAATGGACCCCCTTCTATTCCATGTAGTCTCTCAGGTTGTCCAGCAGTCTCTACAACCAACAATACCATGGTTTCTCTTCAACAATTCATTTTCCTTTCCCAATTCAAGACACGAATGAGGTAAGACGAGTGGGTGAAATAATGAAAGGTGTTAATAGTGAGAAATTGAGTGAGTGGATGATGAGTGAAGAAGAATGAAACCACAAAAGAACCCCCACCCCAGACCAAAGATGGGTTTATGTAATTCTTGGAATCAAGGAACCACTTGGCCTTCCTCCTAAGAAGCTCATGTAACTGTTATTCTACATTAAACAAAATGGGTAAATAAAATATAAAATAAATACTTAGCCCCTTAATCCCCCTCTCTTTTGGAATCATATCCCCCTACAACTCTTGTCCTTGTCTGTCTAGCAATTAGCGATGTGTTTTATATTAATAATGATCAAAACATTACATTTCCTAGGTACACTGGCCTCTTAATAATTGTTTAGGCACTCTGGCCTTTCATAACTTAACAAAATACAATATTTAATATGGGGCTCAAAACCTAGGGTGTTAAAAGGCTCCAAAGGCCCTTCTTAACATTACTCATGAATTCCAAAACCCTAGATATCCAAAAAACTAACCCTAGGAGATGCACCAAAAGTTATGTGGGCCTCAATGGGTAAGTTGGTACCTCAACTTCTCGGGGTTGTAACTTTTGCATATGACCTCTGTTTTAGGTGAGTGATAGCCCATTGGAAAGGTATTCTCAAGAAATAAACATTATTCCATAAAAAATGTGACTTTGTATACATTTTGATTGTGGAAATCCTTTAAAAAAAAAAAAAAAAAAGAGATGGCCTTGGAAGTACAGAAAGATGCGTTGACATGAAAAATTCCAAAATAAGCTAGTTGGATTAGGTGGGAGGCCACTAGTATCCACCTGGAAGATGTGTAGGGATTCAAAAATCCCCAAAAGTGTAGAACCCAAAATTATAAATAAGTACAGAAGAACATGTTGAACTAAAAATTGTCAAGAGGAGCCAATTGGAATAGGTGGGTGGCCACCAATATCCACCTAGATCATTGCAATGTTAAGTTCTTTAAGTCTTGTCTCAACTCTTCCATGGATGGATTTGTCTGTTTGTATTGGTTTTCCTCTAACTGTAGGGATGCTTGCAGAGCCTCATCCTGACTCTGGAATTTATGTTGCCTCAAAGGATACTTCAAGTGTGGCAATAAAGAGTTAACAAACAAATTTCTATGTTGCATATCTGTAATAGGGTACTTCAACTTAGATTTTAGTCTTTTTAACTTTTGTTCTACCTTCCAGACTGATTCTCATGGATTCTTATTAATCTCTATCATTTCATTCATAAACTGATACATTGAACTCAGTTTCTAAAATTTGTTGTTTAATTGCCTCTTCACCTCTACTACAGTTGTAGGCACTCTTGTTGGGTTTTTTACTACGAGATCCATGTACCAGTCTAATGCGCGGTCTCTGAATGTGGTTTCCAACTGAGCAACCTTTTTACCCTCATTTGTAATGTGATTAGCTTCCCAAATCATCTCACATATAAACAAATACTTCTCTGGGTCATCTAACCCTTCTCCCCGGAACTCAAGTAACCTAATTGTTGGATCTTGTGCTTCCATTATGAATTTTTATGTACTCCCACCTCCGCGTAGTGTATATACTTGACTGCTACTTGTTGAACTGAAAAATTCTTCTTGAAATTCCGTTGGACCCACGTCCTGTAAAAATCCTTCTACCACTAATCACTTACTGGTTAACTAGTTTTTCTTCTTTGGATGTCTTAGTCTCACATGGGGTTGTGGGTTCCACACTAATTCGGATCTGGAATGGAGAGCCTTCTTCTGCATCAGACCCCTGACCTCTGGTTTTCATTTCATATGTGGTGTGCAAGATTTCCTCAATATGCCTTGTTATGTGGAGATCCTCTACCTCTTCCTCATCACATTTAATCCCTCTCGCTCGGATACTACCCTAGTCTTATTATTGATCTTATACTGGTAGGGTCATCCACTGGGCGTCACTCTTGATTTCCTTATTATTTCCATGGTATGTTCCTCATCCATCACTATGGGGTCCATTTATTCCTTCTTCTGGCCTCCATCGAGATCCTTCTCCATATCTCATATCTTCCTTAGTGCTTCCCCCAGCTCCGCCATGCGCGCATAGTGATTTAGTTGTATGGTTCCATGTTCATAATATCTTGATCGACGTTTAAAGAGACCTGATGTACCTCCTTCTGGGTCCCTTCAAGAAATCCTACTCTGCAGTAGTATATGACTTCGTTATGTTTAATGTAAATTCAAAAATAAACCCTGAAGCAATATTGTCAAACTAAAAATCCACTGCATGCGTGAATTTATTATTAACCCTTTCCAATCGTGTAATGCTCTCAACAATCCACTTTACTAGCCTAAACCGATTAGTCGGATGGGTATCCTTCAACCTCAATAACCACTCATGTAATAACTCTAGAAAGTGATAGAAATATGCCTCGTAAAAATCAGTAAACACATACTTCTGCGGATACTGACGCAGTGTATACCTGGAACTTATGTTATCTTTCTACGCGAACATAAATTGTTTTGTCTCCAACCATCTTTCAATCTCTTACTTCATAGGATTCCATGGCCTGAACATTTCTTTCTACCATTGCATCTTCTTCACGAAACCCCTTCTAGGATGTTCTTCTAAGTTTGATCTGACAACAAAACCATTTGTTAGATGTATGGGTTGACTCAGGTTCTACCTTAGGTCTCCAACAAAACCCTATTCACCATCGACTCTTCTAGTAAACCAAAAGGCTACACCGTGCATAGTGTAGTCTCACCAGAGATGACTTATGGGTGACTACAGGAAGCAAATGATTACATTCATGGAAGGGATGGGGGATGTTACTTTTACTTCTTCTTCTATTTTACCATGCATTCTACCATAACATTCATCAGATCTATTGTTTTATCCACTTAATAACATCTATTATGCATAATTGTTTTATTGTGCGCTGTAAATAAACCCAAACTGATGCATTCATCTAACCATTTAATCATCATAATTGCAACACCATAACCATTCATCTAACCATTTACACATTGCAACACAATATTTTACCGTGGTTCACCCCCCCTGGGCTACATCCACAAAGATCTTCTACTTTATTAAGTCTTCATCAAAATAGCATTGTGTGCATTACATCAAGGGTTTATGAATGGTGGGGCTGACCAACGTCACACCAATATCCACATCTTGCGTCCTGGCCCTCAATTATACTCCAAAAATGACTCCATCTGAGCTCTGCAACTCTCAACAACAAAAATACTTTGACTCAGACTCAAAACATGCTCAAAAATAGGTTCTTCACAAAGATAATTGATTCATTGACAACTTCATACCTTATCTACCTCATACATCATCTATTATACTATAAAATGGGTAAAAACCCTTACATTATGACTCAAAAACCCTAATTCTAAGTGGATTCCACTTGCCCAATTTCTAATTGTCTCACGCAGTTGGTCTTTGATCCAACCCTTCCTTAATTTGACTCTGTGATAGACTTCCTTCTTTCCTGACATGTTTCTTCCTTTTACTTCTTGCGCTTTTCTTTTTCCTCATTCTCTGGCATGTGCTACTTCCTTTGGTCCATCTAGTTGCCTTGTTTGTTGCGTTGAACCCCAAAATTGTCTACTCCAACAGGATTCCTTTTGATATCATGTCTCTTGACACATTTTTTGTATTGTTTGGTGGGATACTTGTCCATTCTCAGTGATATTTCATAACCTCCTATAACCTTGTTGGGAATATCGGGAAGGTATTTTATTCCTTAGCACAAGTTTCCTTTGTGGAAGCATCCCTTTGTTTCCCTTGTTCAAAGCATTTTCAATGAGTCACCCTTGTATCCCATGGAGTATGTTCATTTCCTCTTGAGCCCTATTATGGTTTTCCCTTATCTCCACGAGTTTCTCACATCCAGTGTTATCAAGTTTTGACCATCAGTTGTCCTCTTGGTTTATTGATTTATCATTGAACAACCTTTTACCCAGTAATTGACCATTCCCCATGGAATTGTTTTAGTCACAGATATTTCATCCTTTCCTTTACGATCTAAACAAGGGAAGTCATGAATCCATCCCTTTTTTCATTCATGTCCTCCCTTTGTTTCAATCTCTATATGTTATCCTATATGTTCTACCTCATGCCAGTTTTCAAGGATCCATTTGTACCTTAACACCAAGAATCCTTTGCCTATTGACTTCAACATTTGTATTCTAGGGGTTTGGTTTAGAGGATAGTGTATCTTGGACCCATATTCCTCATTGGTGGGTGACCTTGGACCAAGTAGGGAGAATCCTCATTTCTCTTTGACTTGATTGTTTCTCACATTCTYGACTCCATATCACTATCAAACCATTGAGATTCATATACTTGATGGTTCAATGGTACAATTGATTCTACCAGATTCATGGACATGTGTGAGTCARGAAAATATTAAGGATCCATAMTTATCTTAAAGTATAGAAACCTTGGCRAATATTTYTAGTTCTTAAAATGCCAACCATAAAATGTTGGGGGATAATTTTRTAAAAATATTGAATTTTCTAAGGRTTTTATATAGTTTCTAGAAAATTTTGGAAATTTTTAGGATAAAATAGTTTAATCCTATAAAATTTGGGAAAATAATTTTAGAATAAAATGGAAATTGGTGAATCTTTTTTTGGAAAAAACATGTAAAATCAAACCATGTGCGAAATTTAGCCCCTAAAAGTTACCTTAGTGTGAGTTGTATCAACCCTCGGGAGGGAGTTCCCCTTCCGGTAGCTCCCCACATGTTCTAGACACATCATTTATTTCCAAATGTATAGCTCTAGATGTTGTACTTTGAATGTTGGTCTGTAGGAGTTCCTCTTATTCCTAGGTGCCATCAGACTTCCCCTTATCAACACCAAMACCTTGATTCTATGTGTTACTATTATGTACCTTGGTCCCATTATCCTTCTTGATAGGATACCTCAGACCAAACTAACATAATCCTCATTACTCTCAGACTTGTTAAGATCTCATGTTCTCAACTCTAGCTCATTTTCACACTATTGATATTTGTACAAGTATTCCAATGATCCAATCTTAGTTGTAGTTTCTTGGATTTGAAAATCTTGGTTAATCCATTCTTAGAGCCATCAATTTGAGCTTCCCTCGTGCTAGCTAACTTCAGATATCTGAAGTCCCTCTTCATGTTTAGCAAGGATCCTCTAGCTATTTCCTCCCCCCTCCCACCAGGGGCATCAATTCTTATGTATTCATCTTAGTTACAACCTTCATTATGTTTATCCAAGCCATTTCAATTATTGTATTGTATTTTTGCACCTATTTTCCATAATCATTTGTTTTATTTTATTGGGACACAATTTTGTCTCATTTACCTTTCCCCTTTATGAAATGGCATGCCATTGTATCATTATTGTGAGATTTCTCAATGAGCATGGGTATGCCCACCTCATCCCTATTGAGATCTTGTACACATAACACATTTTCGACTTGTTGTTGATAGGAGGTTCTCGATTTCTCTTCCGCGGATTTTCCTCCTTCCTTAGACACTCCACTCCCTCATTGGTCCTTCCTCTACTTAGGTAAATAAACTATGATGTATTTTGGTCATATGATTTGCTCCTAACCTCACACATCAGGGGGAAACCTGTTATCATATAAAAAATTCTCGCTTATGACATTTTCAATAGTCATGTAGAAATATGTCACTATTAGCATGCATAACCCATTTCCATCCCCTTTCCATCGTAATATGACCTAAAATTCATTGAAAATAGCCTAGTCAAACCCTAAAATTGACCAAAAGTGACCAGTGTAAATATCACCCCTAAAAGTACACTTAGGCAGTGTAGATATCACCCGCAAAAGCTGCACTAGTCTGTAAAATAACCAATTTTGACTATTTCTAGCCCCCATCAATGCACCTTAATGAGTATGATGGGAGGTTAGTTATATGTGGACCATCCTAAACCCTAATTTCTATTGTTAATATTGATTTGGTAATCTTTATAGATTATTTGGAAGACCATGTCAAGGGGTTTTAACCACTATTTCACTATAAGTAAAGCATTTGACATCACTCCATTCATCCATTATCACAAGTGGGGTTATGTTGTCAAAATATCACTAGAGTCTTGAGGACCTCCTCCTCTTGATAGTATGTTTATTTCCTAGGTACCTTGCATATCAACCAAGGAGGGAGTCAAAATCACATTAAGGAAGCCATAGAGCCATCATAAGGAGGGGCTTTGCAGCCGATCAACTTCAACAAGCTCATCCATCAAGTGTATTCTTTGGCCTTCTCATTGGTAATGGAAATTCTTTTCATTCTTTCATATCTCTTGTTAATATTAGTGTAATGGTTTCTTCCATTTGTTCTTTATTTCATGAATAATCTAAGGTTTGAAGCATGCAAAGCAGGGTTTGATTTTCTAACTCTATACATGATTTTTCATGGGATTAATATCCAATCATTAGGCTAGCGAGATTTGTCTATCCTTGCAACAAATCTACACCAACAATTAACATGGCTTCATAATTTGGGAAAATCTTATTATTGTTGTCCTACTTACTACTAGAACACAATCCAATAAACCCATTTTTTTAACCATAACAGATAGTTTTATATTATATAAAAGAGGTCGTGGCCATAGCCAAAACCGACCAGAGTACAAAAATTGACCTGCTACAAGTTGTTTCAGGCTTGCAAAACATGAGAGTCATCTGTAAATTGCTTGTTCTTCTACTAACATAGAGAGACTCTATTATTTCTTCTATCCTATCGACTACAAACAAAAAATTATTGAGCAGGTTCCCAAATCTACACATATTTACTATGTTATCAGACATATACATAAAATTCAAACTAGAAACAAAGTCACGCAATTCCTGACTATGGTAAAAAACAGAGCCACCTTCCCACTATTATATCACATAAATTAAGTTGATTTGTGATCTGTGGAACCTCTGTTAGCATGTATAGTGTTGTATTGTCCACCTTCCATGTGTTTATCACACATGCTTTCATATTCGAATGTAATATTTTCCTGTCATCTGATAACGTTCGCTTATGGTAAGGGATGATCGAGAGGCTCATTGTCAATGGTTTGTAAAATGCCTTGTGGGAGCGAGACTCCTAAGTTCACCTTGCAATCTGCTTTGGAATTTAATGATCTTGGTACTTGGAATGACAAAAAAATTCTAAAAGTATTTACCAACCTCTTTATTCTATCAATTGATAATGTTATTTTATTGGTTGGGTTTGTGGCCATGTTATTCAAAACTCTAATAACTATTGTTGAATCCCCAAAGACCTGTAGATCTTCTATTCTGAGTTCTTTTGCAAGTTGACAACCTTTCCATAAGGCTAATACTTTTGTCTATTGTTCGTTTGGGTTCCCAAACCCCAACTGAAACTTATATCTAGATGTTCTCCGGGTGAATAAATCACCCCACACCTACCACCCCTGTCAATCCAATGAACCCATTAACTTATTAAACCACAATCTAATAAATTCATTAATATACAAAGTAATTATGTGTAAAGATATTAATTATTGACTTCTAATAATATTTTTTTCGTTTCATTCATTAATGAAAATTATTGAATCCAATGTCACATTAACACATGCAATTCATTTTGGACTTCACAACTCCTCTCTCAATGTCATTATTAATAATTCATTATATAATCTCATTACCATAAAATGAACATTATTTCCTTTTTAACACGTCCTACATTTAATAATATAATACATAATTATTTAATAATTCAATTACTTTTCTAGACTTCCTCACAAATATTCCAATATTTTCATTTCCATAATATTGAAATATAGATATAAAGTAGACCTAGATACTTTCATTTCATCATATTGAAATATAAAAGTAACATTTTCAAGAATATTTAGAATATGTAGTTTGATTACTTTTATTTATCCAATAAAGAAATTTGATTGGTCTTAGAGTCAGTAGACATTATTAATATTACTAAGCATTAACTTAAAAGTTGAAAGCTATATATATTTTTGTTAATATTTTATTATTTTAAAAATTAATTTAATTGTATAATTAAAAAAATAATTGTTATTTTTTTAAATAAAATTTTATTGGTTAACAAAGTTGGACTCGTGATATTTCTAAATTGTACACTTATAAAAACTAACTATTATTATATTTTTTACTTATATTAAGTTAATTAATTTATTTTTATTGAATATATTCTTAGTTTTAAAAATTACCAAACTTATAATATTATAATTAAAAAAAAAATTTAAATATGTATTTATGTAAATATTGTATCATTTAATTGAATATATTTCCAACTTAAAGAAAACATCAAACTTATAGCATTATGAAATTGTTTTTGAAAAAACTCATTTTTAAATATATATTTATGTAAATATTGTATATTTTTACATTGATAATAGATTATGTGGAATTATGAAATTTTTTAAGATAAAATTTTCTTCCTTAACAGATGTGTCATAAACATAGATGATTTTAGGGGCTAAATTTCATAAATGGGTTAATTTTTCATGGTTTTTCCCAAAATAGATTCGCCAATTTTCATTTTTTCTAAAAACAATTCGCCCAAATTCCATAGAATAAAATTGTTTTACCTTAAAAATCACTGAAATTTAACAAAAACTACATAAAATCCTTAGATATTTGAATATTTTTACAAAAGTATCGCTAAACATTTTACATAAATTGCATATTAAGGGCTAGTAAAATTAGCCAATGTTTCTATATTTTAATATAAATTTTCATCCTTAAAATTATTCATGGCCATAAACAACTTAGCAATTCTTGTTCCTTTCCTCAAACTAAAACAATTCCCTCTCAACCTCCTCAATCCGAGAGCCAAAATCTATCGTGGGCCTTCTTTGATGGGCTAGCCCAAGGAGCCCCTTCTCAAGGGGGTGTTGGGGGTATTATACATCTGGATGAAGACTCTTCCATCTCTTTCTCGGCCTCCCTGGGTGCAGCCACAAACAACTTTAGTGAACTCATGACCTTAAAGCTATTATTTATGTTGGCCAAAGAAAACAATCTTCAATCGATTAATATCTATTGGGACTCCCTATTTGTCATCAATTGCATGAATAGAACTTCTCATCGTCACAACTACACTCTACATTCATTGTTTGAATAATTAAAAAATATTACGTCTTATTTCTCTCACATATCGTTCACTCATGTCTACAAAACATAAATGTTGAAGTAGACTCGCTCTCCAAAACTGGTTGAAGATGAACATTGACACATGGAAAATCTAGGAAATCAATATACAAGAATCCTCAAAAAAGTTTCACACTTCTTGACTCAATGTCTAATTGAATGATCTATTCAACCACATGATTTCCAATATAAAATTATGATTTTTTCATTTAAAAAATAATTATCCAATGTTATTAATATTGAAAAAATTGATACTAAAAATAATTACATAATAAAAATAATATAATTACTACCATTCTCCTTTTTCTATATAACTCCCTATAACAAAAATTAACACTCAACTAATTACACACTACAATTTCTTACACAAAACTAAACTACAAATATACATGAATATAAATATCAAATTTATATTTACTATAAATAATAATCTCACAATCTTCTCTTGAATTTAATTTCATGAGTCATTTTCTCTCTTAAAATATTTCCATTGTACTCTACCATCACTATATAAATGACTTTTCACCCTCCGGGAGTATTATAAGTCATTTTCTCTCTTAAAATATTTCCATTCTACTCTACCATCAATATTTAAATGACTTTTCACCCTGGGAGTATTATAAAAGTCATTTCCATCCTAACAGTCGTTTCACTTTATAGGCATGTTACAACAACAGTCACTTTCTTGAATCTTTAACTTCCATCCCTCTCATATCGTTGTTAAGTTTCATATCATTTTGACTTTCATTTTTAACATTGACTTTCCTTCTTCCTCCAAAATTTTATGCTTTGGTGACTTCAAATGTCACATTCCAACTCATGCATTTTCACTTTGATTTGTTTTTACTCTCCACTTGGATTTGTTTTCCTTACAAATTTCTTCACTTTCATTTTCATTATGAGGTTGAGATTATGTTTTAGTTACTTCAAATGTCACATTCCATTTTCCCTTTAGAATTTTTTAAGTCTCCACTTGTATTTTTATTTTTTCCTTACAAATTTTCTCACTTTCCTAGGTTTACTTTGTCAAATTGAAATTTCCTCTTCCAATAAGAATGATGATGATGTTACTTTGTCAAGTAAAGAATCACATCTATTTTGATTCAAGTGATTTGTACGTTTAAGAAGTTATGATAACACTAGGAATGATGGTGATGTTACTTTGTAGTAAGCAATCACATCTATTTTGATTCAAGTGATCTATAGGTCTAATAAAAGGGTTACTTTATTTGAAAGGGTTTAAGAAATGATGATAATACTATATTGGAAAATGCTTACATATATACCAAAAGAGCATTTATCTAAAAGGAAAAAGTTTCATTGAAAGGGATTGGTAGTGGTTCTACGATGATAATATTTTAAGTTTGGTAATAGAAATTTTAACAAAACATGCACAAGCATACTTTCATTAGTAATAAATAGAGTAGCTCATACAATGAATTTAGGTGGATGAATAGTGCTTTCTCTTATATATTTTTAATTAGTTGAAAACATGAAAGCCTTTATATGGTAGTAATTTATCAAACCATGTTTTGATTAACCAAATTGAAATTTACATATGATGTGTACCCGCCATGTATTAGGTTATAGATAGTGAAACATATACTTTGGTAGTGCTTTTTGTTAAGTTGTGTTGGAAAATGTGCATGATAGATTTATTCTTCCTTTAAAGTTATTCATCCATTGTAAAGTCATTTTTTGAAACTTTACGATGGTCTTTGTCAATGTGTCAAAAAAATTCAAATCTAATAAATAAAGTTAGTTTTCGGTTTCCAAAAAAAATCAAATCTAAGAAATAAAATTATTTTTGAATTTTTAGTATTTGTAATTTTTTTTATGAATTGATAACAATAATAATCTAATTTTAAGGTCATGACCAAGTCAAACATTAAATTGGTGTATGAGACCCCCTTGTTTGTGGGACAAGGGACCCTCTCCACGCAATGATTTGACTACTAAAGACTATAAAGGTATGCATACCCTACCACTCTCTGAATTTGAACTTGTGACCTCTTAAAATAAAACACATGTTATTAATTATTAAGCCCACTTATATTGTATATTAATAAAAATAAAAGATATAAATCCTAACTTTATATTAATTTAATACACATACCTAATTTAATATAAAATGAAAATATTTAAACTTATATTTTTTCTATATAAAAATGTTTGTTTACATTAATTACAAATTAATTTTTATAATACAAAAAAATATTTTATAAATACAAATTCATTTAATATTTTATATAAAAAAAAATTGTTTTAAACGTTTTTTTACAAAATTTATTTAAAAACAATATAAATTTTAATATTAAATTATAACTATTTTTTTTAATCACATTTAATATTAAATTATAACTATATTTTTTTAAATCACATTTAATATAAAAAAAAATATTTTAAAATTTGAGTAATACTACACTTAAATTTTATCTTTTTTTCTAATATATTATTAAAAAATAAAATAAAATTTAATAATCAACTTAACATACAAACCTTAATCATTAAACCCAACCAATATATAATATCAATATCAATAATTAATTATATTAAACATGCCACCATACAGATGAACAATATATGATATCAAAATTAATAATTATTTATATTATTTGTAACAAATTTTTAAAGTATGAAAGGAAATTTTGCACCTTTGAAAGAGACATGAGGGAGAGACTAACACAACTTTGAAATATTCACGTGAAGTGTTCCCACCATGGGACACATTTATGTGCAACTTAAAAAATCGATTTGATATTTTTGCAACAAATCCCATTTCTTTATTTTTTTTTTCAAATTTCATGTCAAAATGATATGAATTAAAAGTATCATTAACTTAACTCATTAGAGGGAACTTAACTTGTTAGAGGGAATGAAACTTTTTTTATATAGTGGAAAACTTATCATAATTTAATGTTATTCATAAATGTAAGTTGATCCGTCACTATTATTCAAGGAAAACTATGCCACCTGGAATAGCCTGTCGATGATCCATAAGGGGGCAGAGTTTCACTCATGCCAGATGCCTCTAGATCTTAGGTCGTTAACATGTTTTCTTGTGTTTGAGGAATATGAGGTCTTAGCTAAAAAGAAGTTGCTTTAGGTCATACTCCAGGATCAATGAAACTTTAAGGAACCAAGGCAAATTAAAACATTACTAATAAACTTATTTTTTACTTCTATTTGCTTTAGGTCATACTCCAGGATCAATGAAACTTTAAGGAACCAAGGCAAATTAAAACATTACTAATAAACTTATTTTTTACTTCTATTTATTAAATTATCAATTACGATAGAAAAATGTGATTTATTTAAGTTTATTTAATTAATTTAAATTAAAAGTGTTGTGTAAGTAATTTTAATTGATTTAATTAAATTTTATAATTATATAGAAAGATGGAGGAAGGTTTAACTTAATTGGTTGTCATCAATATTGTTGTGCATTTGGCTAGTTATGTGACAATAGGTGCATGGTTTGATTCCCCCTAAGTAAAACACACTAATCTATGTCCACGGGTTTATTAGAGATGTCACCCATAGTCCAGTGAAGATTCTTCCACGAGGGTTTTTCCCCACACGCACACATATATGTGTGTGTGGGGAAAACCTCGTGGGAAATTCCAAAGGATGCTTCACTATGTGTGTGTGTGTGTGTGTGTGTGTGTGTGTGTGTGTGTGTGTGTGCAGAGAGAGAGAGAGAGAGAGAGAGAGAGAGAGAGAGAGAGAGAATTGTTGACATTGTGCAAAGATAGAGTCATTGTTATTGCTTATAATATGACCAGTAGTGACAATAAGACTAAACAACGTCGAGCTAGAGACTCTAAACCTTGGATTAACTATTAGAACATAAAACAAGACAATCAAATTAATAACATCAACAATATTATTAAATCTTACATTCCCATTCCTTATGAAGTTCAAAGATAAGCCCTAGAATAACAATGATATCATTAATAAGGGGAAATTGAAATACTACAAAGACTTTATAAATCCTAATTTAGTTGATCAAAACTATTTTTCTAGCATTTTGAGCTTAAAGAATGAAATGGACATTGCCAAAATTAGGGCCAATGTTCATGACCTCCATAGTGAAACTACTCATTGGACTAACCCAAAAACACCTTAGGATAAGTAAATTTGTAAAATTTGCAATATAATGGAAGTTGAGGATGAGAACTATTTCCATATAACTTGCCCTACCCTTAACAAAATAAGACAAAAATTTTCCTAGTTCCATAACTTAACTACTCTTCAAGACATCCTTGCTTATAAAAAACATAATGATCATGACACTTTCATTTCCACGACGTTTAAACATAGAAATACCATTCTAAAGAATGTGTAGTATGATTCCCTTTATTTTTCTACTAGACCTTATTGATCTCAGGAGATGATATATATTATCATCAATTTTATTGTATGGTTTTATCTACTTATTTTCAACTTTAAATGCATTTTTCACAATAATAGGTAGAGTTTATATTATAAACAATTGTGGCCAAACGATACAACATTGTAGTAGAAAAATATAGATATGTTTAGCCATAGCCAAAGTTCCAAAACTAAGGTCTTACCAACTAGAAAAATACAATGCATGTTTTTCCTGTACAATCTATATAAGGTATGGCAAGTATACTACCTTGGAAACTTTAATAACAAAAATGAACTATGACAAAGCATAATAAATTTAGGTTAGAAAATTAAACAAATGCATGCCTAAGACAAGATTCAATTTCGATGTCCACCTAGTGATCCGAATTTTATGAGAAGAACGGAATGAATACAGATTATTATTATTCTTAACACAGAAACACAAGAACAATAATAGAGATACAATAAAATTGGCTTCTATTCAATAAGGAAATATGATGAAACTGTAAAATGTCCACTGAAACAAGCTTGCTAGAATGGTGGCAGCTTATCTCTGAGAAGAGATGTGACAGTTGTGCTCATTCACAAGAAGATGGTTACAATGAGGCTCTCAAATAATTTTTACAATAAATGGGAAGGCCAAAACCCTAGACATCCAAAAACCTAACCCTAGGAGATGAAGCGCCAAAAGTCATGTGGGCCCCGTTGGGGTAAGTTACTACATCAACTTCATGGGGTCGTAACTTTTGCATACGATCTCTGTTTTAGGTGCACGATAGCATGTTGGAAAGGCATATCTAAGGACTAAACGTGTTGTCATCAAACTATGAATCTGTCTATAGTCTAACTATGGCGAGCCCTAAAAATGCTATTTAGGGCCTCAAAACGGCCCCGGAAGTCAGGGACCCAAAAACTAGGAAAAACTGCCAAACTGGAAATCTTCCAAAATGTGCGAATTGGAATAGGTGGGAAGCCACACAAATCCATATGGATCAATCCTCCCCCATTAGGAATCAATGGTCTCCATTGTGTTAATTTCCCCCATCAAATGAGGAAATTATTGTTGAATTTGGACTCGGGTGAGCCACTTGCCTTGGTGCAGGAGTTTCCCTGCTTTGACAACTCGATAAAGTTGGATCCTTTGTTGGCGAGTTCCCTTGACCTGTGTGTCCACAATATGATCATTGGATTCTTTTTTCATGTAGTCACTCTGTTGGTGTCAATTGTTTTGCTATCTCTAAGGTGTCCAATAATGGTGGGAAATATGGTCGAAGGAGATCCACGTTCAACACTAGGTGCAGGCCAAGGAAAGGAGGAATGTTGAGCTCAAAATCATTGTCACCCACAGCCTTGGTGATGCTTTAAGGTCCATAATGGAGTGGGCGAAGCTTCCGATGGGGCCTCGTAAGGCATTCTCTCTACAAGTAGAACCAAGCTTTTTCTACCACCTAAAACTTGTGTGGCACTTGGTGTTGATCATGGAGTTGCTTGTACTTGGCATTGGACTTATGTAAAATATCCTGAACCTGTTGGAGGATGTGTTGGATTTTCTCAATGAACCGGGCGGCTTTGTCAGCTTCAGTTGGAGAAAGTGACGAGGCAGTTGGGGTGGCTGCAAGGGGTAGTGAAACATCCATGGGACCCAATGGTTGGAATCCCAACCCCACCTGAAAGGGGATGTGGTTGGTTGAGCTATGTAGGGATCGGTTGTAGATATGCTGAACATAGGGAAGACTCTCATCCCATGTGCGGGGGTGTTTGGAACTGTACATGTGCGGGATATGCACGATCATCTGATTGACGACCTCGGTTTGGCCATCTATCTAGGGGTGGAAGGAAGTGGATTTGGTGAGCTTGGTTTCCAATAGTGACCAGAGGCTCAACCAAAATGTGTTGAGGAACCGACTATCCCAATCTGAGACAATGGTTTGTGGGATTCCAAAATGTACCGAAACTCCTTCAAAGAAGAGCTTGGCAGTGGCCTCTATTGTGATGCTCTTTTTGCAGGTGGCCATAATCGCCATCTTGGAAAAGTGATCAACAACCACAAAAACACAGTCATTTCCCCTCTTGGTGGATGAAAGGCTCGAGGTGTATTCCATTAAGATGGATTTCCATGGCCTGTCAAGAGTAGTTAGAGGGGTGTACATGCCCTATTTCTTAGTGGTCGGTTTGGAAATAATGTAGGCAGTGCAGGACCTGATATACTTGCTGACATCCTGTCGAAGTTTAACCCAGTAGAAATGTTTTTGCAGCACTACCATTGTCTTTTCAACACTGAAGTGTCCTGCCACCTGACTATAGTGGGCTTCCCAAATCATCTTCGCTCGCTTTCTTGATGGAATGTAGAGATGGCCCAGATGGTACAACAACTTGTCCTGAAGATGGAAATTAGAGACAATTGATTTTGTGCCCAACATTTAGTAGGTGGTGGAGAAGTCAAGGTCTGTATCATAGAGGTGGGGACATCTGAAGGTCTCGTGGTCACATGAGTCTAACATTGTGGTGAGTGTTGCGACTAGAGGTACGCTAAGGAAATCAACGACTCAGTTGGTACTTCATATTTTATACTTGATGTTGAGGTGGAATTATTGCAAGTATGTGGACCACTTGTGATGGAGGTCATTCTTCAATGTGCCTTGTGTTTGCATGAATTGCAGTGGCTTATGATCAGTGTGGATGATCATCTCCTTCCCAAGAATGTAATGCCTCCACTGGTGACAAGCTTGCATAATGGAGTGCATTTCTTTGTCGTAAGTAGGGTACTTACGGATGGCATCTGATAGTGCCTCGTTGTGATAGGCCATGGGGTGGTCGTGTTGAGTGAGGATTGCACCCACAACATAGTCTGAAGCATCTATCTCGATCTCAAAGGGTTGTTGGAGTTCTGGTAATGAAAGTACTAGGGATGAGCACAAGCGTTGCTTCAAATCATCGAACACTTGTTGTTGGGACATGCCCCACACAAATGTTTCCTTACCACCACCCCTGGTTATTTGGCTAAGGGCACATGCAATATGAGATAATCCCAACATGAACCTGCGATAGAAATTGACAAGGCCTAAGAAGCTCTAAATCTCAGTGAGTGTGGTTGGGGTTGGTCAGTCATAGATGACCTGGATCTTGGCTGGATCCACATGCACACAATGTTGATCAATGATGTAGCCTAGGTACTGGACCATGTCCATGCCAAAGGAGCATTTTTCCAAGTTGGCATATAGTTTGTGCTACCATAGGGTGTGCAGAACCTGTTGAATATGTTGCAAGTGTTCTGCCCAAGTCTTGTTGTAGATGAGGATGTCATCTAGGTACACCACTACAAAATTATTGGTGAAAGATAGCAGGATATCGTCCATCATCCTCATGAAAGTTGTTGGATCATTTGTCAAACTAGAGGGCATGACCAACCATTCAAAAATACCTTCTTTTGACTTGAAGGCAATATTCCATACATCTATCTATTCTATTGGGACCTAGTGGTAGCCAGAATTCAGATCAATATTAATGAAGTATTTGGCCCACTTGAGCTGATCAAGGAGATCGTCGATTCAGGGAATCAGGTACTAGTTCCTGACTGTTATTTTATTTAGGGACCAGTAATCAATGCAGAGTCATCAAGTCTCGTCTTTCTTATGCACCAACAAGATTGGACTCCCACAAGACGATGAGTTGGGATAGATGTGCCCCTTGTGGAGCAGTTCTTGGATTTGTCACTTGATCTCCTCATTCTCTAACAGAGAGGCGGTATACTAGCTCATTGGGTAGCGGTGCACTGGGGTTAAAATCGATCGGATGCTTGACCTGACAATGCAGAGGTACCCCGATGGGTGAGGAGAAGATATCTTTGTATTCTTCCATGACATTCTCCACTTGCTTCTGATGTGTGGAGAGGTTGATCGCGAAGGCCCTGGATGTGGCTGTAATATTTCTCTCTCTCTGAGAGCAAATCACAAAGAATACAATCTTCCTGGTCTGAGAGATGACCTTCCTGCATTGCTTGGTAGAGATCAAGGAAATAGCATCAGGTGGGACTGCCTCGGGTATCCTGTACAATTTCATGTTCAAAGTAATAATAACATTGTGAGGTCTAGACTCATACATAGCATGATGTTTCCATAAATAAGGTTGGCCCAAAAGAACATCACAAACTTAGAGAGGAGAAACATCACACAATACCTCAGCTTTGAAGGCCTTAATGTCGTATGACAAGCAACATTGTTGGCTTAAACAAATATCGCTTACTTGGCAGAGCCATCCAATGGTGTAGGGCTGCGAGTGTCATGTTGTCGATAGGGCTAGCCACTTGATGATCTTTGTTGATATGAGGTTCTTATGGATACCTCTATCAATGAGGAAGTGCAGTGGGGTGCCTTTCACCCACATTTGTGAATGAAAGAGGTGCTCTCCTTCCTCTTGCTCATCTGGTTCACCGGGATGGACCTCGGTGGTAGCAATGGTGGCATTGGGTTCTGCGTCAATGATATGTCTCTACCTTTCTGGTTCTGATTCAGAGTCGTAACCCGCATCTGATTCAGAGGCTTTCACCTTAGCCACCAGTGACTGTTTTGAGCGGAAATCATCAGTGTTATGCCAGGGGATTTTATGGAAGTTGCACCACTTTTCGGTATCTTTCTTCATCTTTCCGATGTCCTTCTTTTCTTGTGGCTTAGACTAGTTGTCCTGAGGATTTCCATATTTTATCTATCCTTTTTTCTGCAGGTTGGGTCCGCCATTTCCTTGCTTTTGTTGTTAGGGGTTCCCATGCCCAAATTGTCGCATCTTTTTTTTAAGCTTCTGCTCGATTTTGACGACATATTGATAGGCTGTGCCCAAGGATGAGATATCCAAAAACTCCATTTTGGCCTGGATGTATCTATGCAAACCACTACGATACTTGATCACTAGTTGTCACTCAGAATATTGATACCCAGCTTGGTGCGCAAGGTATGGAAGATATTTGTGAACTTTGGCACTGCTTGGTCTCTTTCATGTCGTAGTGTGGTCCATTTTGTATATAGGTCATCATAACTTCCTATAGGGTAGTATTGTTCCTTAATAGAATCCATGAAGGACTCCCAGGTGATCATGACTATAAATAATGAGGGTTCCTCTATTTCATTTTTCTCATAGAAAGTTTCCCACCAATCTTTGACATGGGGAATGGATTTGAGGAGCGCAAAAGTAATCTTTTCTCTGTTCAAAAATTTATGGACATAAAAATACCCTTCTAGTATATTCAACCATTTGTCTATAGCATCTGCGTCTATTTGACCTTCAAATATAGGAATATCAAAGTTGATTTGTAACTTGAAGGGGGCGGTGCCTCCGCTCGAGGAAGATGCATCGCATGTTGGTAGCAAAACTATCGGTGCCTCCACGCAAAACTATCCATCATCTCGTTCCTTTGTTGCATGAGGGATTCCTCAAGCAACATTTTGAAAGGATCTATTGTCCCTTCGTCTTTATTGTATCTTGCCATGAGAGGTCTCTTGGGTGTGTGAGAGATTTTGTCTTCAAGAGAAACCAACTCGAGACCCAATTCTTTGTACCCTGACCTCGTCGGGGACATGCATTAAGAACGACAAGGAGAATACCACTCTGATACCACTGATCCGTATTTTATGAGAAAAATGAAATGAATACATATTATTATTATTCTTAACACATAAACACAAGAACAATAACAGAGATACAATAAAATTGGCTTCTATTCAATAAGGAAATATGTTGAAACTGTAAAATGTCCATTGAAACAAGCTTGTTAGAATGGTGGTGGCTTATCTATGAGAAGAGATGTGATGGTTGCACTCATTCGCAATAAGATGGTTACAATGAGGCTCTCCAAGCCTTTTTATAATAAATAGGAATTCCAAAACCCTAGACATCCAAAAACCTAACCCTAGGAGATGAAGCGCCAAAAGTCATGTGGGTCATGTTGGGGTAAGTTACTACATCAGCTTCTCGACCTCGTAACTTTTTCATACGATCTTTGTTTTAGGCACACGATATCTCGTTGGAAAATTTTATCTGAGGAATAGACATGTTGCCATCAAACTCTAACTACGTCTACAATCTGACTATGGTGAGCCCTAAAAACGATGTTTAAGACCTCAAAATGGCCCTGGAAGTCAAGGACCCGAAAACTAGGAAAAAACTACCCAACTGGAAATCTGCCAAACTGGAAATCTGCCAAAATGAGCCAGTTGGAATAGGTGGGAGGCCACCAACATCCATCTGGATCACCTAGGAATCCATTTATTCATTTTACATGTGCATCATGTTGTCATTAACATCCATGGCTACATGGAGGGATTTTTTAGAAGCATCCATCGACTCCAAGTGTCGGATGTGCTCAATGTCTAGGCACTCTATTAAGGCCAAACAAAGGCCATGAAGGGAAGAGAATCATGAGCATTCCTTGCTACTTGTGGTGAGGGGGGTTGATGAGACTACCTCCAATGGGATATTGAGATGGAACACAATGTGCCTTATCAGGGATTGAATACACATAAGTTGAGAGGTTGTCTCCAACTTTGTGCATCAACATGAAGAACCATATTTTGCTTCCTAGTCTCTGAATTCTTCAATGTGATTCATAGTCCCAACTTCCTACTATTCTCTAGATATGTTTTATGCTACAATCTATTTCTCAAAACCCTTTTTTTAACTATACCAATGCAAGGTCAAATTCATCATGTTGTAGAGATCCTCTACAACCTCCCATTCACAACTATAAAGTCCCCATTGCAATTCCTTTAACGTGTAGAGAACACAACACTTACTACGAAAATGAAAATGTATCATGATGTACTATAACCTAAACAAAATGACATAAAACCTTGCATGTAGAAAGAGATAGTCATAAAGTTGGTGGACAACCCCTTACTCTCATAAATTTCTCTCTAAGCTTTGGAGTAAATTTAGTTATCACTCGACATAAATTTTAAAAATACTAAAAAATCCCACATGTAGGATGAGGTACTACCATCATACAAATCATAAGGGCACATGTAGGAGGAGGTTGCATGCCGTGATGGGAATGATGAGGGAACTTTAAATTATTTTCTCATCTCACCTGCATGATGGGACAAGTGTTGTTGGGTGGAAAGTTATTCATAATTCACTTAAATGTTATGGAAAGGGGAGATTTCCACTATGGTCAGTTAGCCACTCCTTTGACTTAGAAACTCAATTTTGCAAACATTCTCCATGTTTTTTTTATCATTTTATATTCCAAGTTATGACTTCTGAGGGAAGAGCTCAATCTACTCAAATTGATTTATCACTGAGATGGCTCTTGGCGTATTCTTGATAACTTTAGCGTTATGGGAAGGATTTGATTGAACATGGATCATATAATAACCATTGAATCACCTACCATCATGGAGTTTCTAACCCTTTTGTTTCTAGGAGTGATTACACCTTGGAAGACTATTAGCACCTCAATTTCATTAATTGTAGAATTTCCTAGACCCCAAGTGAACTCCATTTAATTTTGTCCCTTGGGGTCATAGATGACCCTCCACCCTACGCTAGCCACAACTTCTCAACTTTAAATGTTAATATAGACTATTATTATCTATTATTTTTATTTTTATAAATTGAATCAAATTCAATTTTATATTTGTATATTTTCAAGGTTTTTTTTTTATTCAAATCTAGTTTTAATATATTTATTTTCTTTTTTAAAATCATTTTAAAACTTTAATCAATATTTTATATGTTTTCAAACCAATATTAATGGATTGTAAACATAAATATTCAATTTAAATCATTATATATTAAATTGATTGAGAGTTCCTTTCTTCCGTGAAATACACATTTCGAGGAAATCCATCGCGAAATTCCCATCATATTGAGGATGGTACCCAAGGTAAACCGGATTCTTCAGGGCTCAAGACTAATAGAATAACATACTCATTAAATATATCAAAATTTAATTTGAGAAAATTGATCTTGGGTGGATAGGATTACACTCCTCTCAACTATTTGAGCATGACAACCCAATTGACTTTGAAAATTCTTTAATACTATTATTTAAAAATTAATGATCTTTCTTGAAAATATATGGATTTGAAAGTTATCTAACAAGTTTGAGATTTATGAAAAGAAACATATTTTGTGTATTAAATTATACATGTATATGTGTTATAAGTTTTTCTAAAAATGTTTTAAGGGGCTAGTCTTAAAAGCAATGTGTCTTACTCTGATTTTCTTTTATACACTAGTCTCCCACTCATAAGGCTATGATAAAGTAATTGACTTTGAAAATTATTTAATACTATTATTTAAAAATTAATGATCTTTCTTGAAAATATATGGACTGTAAATTATAACCTTGTACAATGTCTATTGTAAACAGATATTCAGAAAAGAACAGAAAAGATACAATGGCAAATACAAACATTACACAGAGATTTTTCCCCTAGAAACCCAAACTGAGAAAACCAACATATATTATATTCATTCATTATGTGTTACATTGTTTACAATACAATATACATATAGGAGCAAGCGGCATCCAAAACCCTAACCCAATGACCTGGATTAGTCCAAAACCCTAATTCCTTAACTGGAAATAGAAAACCATCGGCAAAAACCATGTGCCGAAAAAACCACCTAAATACATGACATGTTTCCCGAGGTAGGTGTCACTACTACTCGTGCAAAGAATATAACACATACTCAACATTCTCTCACTTGTTGTTTTCTTTGCATACAGGGGGTTATAGGGTTACATAGTCAAAAATCCAGGGCAACAATGCCCATGGATCCTCTACACCAAGAGAACTTCTCAGTGCTCACAGATTTTGTTAATGAGTCTGCAACATTCTTCAAAGTGTCCACCTTCATCAATGATACTTTCTTTTCTTCAATCATGTCTCTCACTAAGTGATATTGAACATCAATGTGCTTTGTCTTTGAATGATAAGCAGGGTTCTTCGCCAGAAAAATTGCACTCTGACTGTCACACTCTATCCTTACAGCTTGTTGTACCAACCCATTACCTGAACACAATCTTTGTAACCATACTACTTCCTTACTTGCATGAGTGGTTGCCATGTATTCAGATTTTGTAGTTGAAAGTGCCACTACAACCTGTCTTTTGCTCATCCAACTTATTGCTCCTCCAAACAGGTTAAAAACATACCCGCTTGTATATCTCCTATGATCCAAATCTCCAGCCCAGTCTGCATCCACAAAGCCATGTATATCGACCACTC
>SNQJ01S0004831.1:159211-173513 GCA_010110895.2 Picea sitchensis
TGAAGAGGCCAAGTACACATCCCCTCCTTCTTCCTTGGAGGTCTTTTCTTCTGTAGAAGAAGATTCTTCAGATCCCTTCTTTTTCTCAACCTTGGATCTACACTGCTTCTTGAAGTGCCCTTCTTTTCCACACCTCCAACATACCCTTACAAACTTTCTAGGAGATTTAGATCTACCCTTAGACTTAGATCTCCCACTTGAAAAATTAGATCTATTTCTTTCCTGGGAACGTCCTCTTGCAAATAATGTGTTTGTGCTATGTCCTTCCATATTCTTTCGTCTCATCTCCTCCGACAACAAGGATGAGACCACTTCTTCAAACTTCAAAGAAGTCGTATTACTACCTATGGCCACAACTAGACTATCCCACGAGTCTGGTAAAGAACACAACAAACTGATACATTTATCTTCATCTGAAATTTTAATCTCAACAGATACTAACTGACTTATCACATTATTGAAGGCGTTCAAATGCTCTGCCACTGAGTCTCCATCTCTCATCCTCAAGTTATACAACTTCTTTCTCAGGAATAGTTTATTTACCAGGGACTTAGACTGATACAAATTCCCCAACTTTTCCCATAAATCCTTGGCTGTAGCTTCCTCTGACACATTCAGTAATAGTGAATTGGAGAGACACAGTTGGATTGTGCTCTTTGCCTTCCGATCCATCTTTTTCCAGTCATTTGTAGAAGTTCATGTAGGTGCAGTACCTGGATCTACCACAATCCACTGATCTTTGTCCACCAAAATATATTCCATCTTGAGCTTCCACAGCTCAAAGATTTTCCCATTAAACTTCTCGATCTCCATCTTCGAATTGCTTGCCACTTCTTTTCACCTGAAAAACAATACCGCAGATCTCCCACTGTAACAAGGCTTATCACAGTCCCGAGCCAAACCCTTGACCACAAATGCGTCCCCCTGAAGCCAATAAAGCTCTGATACTGAATGTAAATTCTAACTTTGTACAATGTCTACTGTAAACAGATATTTAGAAAAGAACAGAAAATATACAATGGCAAATACAAACATTACACATAGATTTTTCCCCTGGAAACCCAAACCGGGAAAACCAGCATATATTATATTCATTCATTCTGTGTTACATTGTTTACAATACAATATACATATAGGAGCTAGCAGCATCCAAAACCCTAACTCAATGACCTGGATTAGTCCAAAACCCCAATTCCTTAACTGGAAATAGAAAACCATCGGCAAAAACTATGTGCCGAAAAAACCACCTAAATACATGACACTACTACTCATGCAAAGAATATAACACATACCCAACATGGACTTGAAAGTTATCTAACAAGTTTGAGATTTATGAAAAGAAAAATATTTTGTGTATTAAATTATACATGTATATGTTATAAGTTTTTCTAAAAAAAATTTAAGGGGCTAGTCTTAAAAGCAATGTGTCTTACCTTGATTTTCTTTTATACACTAGTCTCCCACTCATAAGGCTATGATAAAGTATTTATTGTACAAGAATAACTTGGCTAACATAAAGAAAGAGAGGTTTATTACAAAACCTTCAAACATTAGATTTGAGATGTTATGTCTTGGCTCCATTATTGGGGGGTGGTAGAAGAATATGCCTTTCAAAATATCAACACAATTAAATAGTATTGATGTAACTATAAAGAAAAATTATGATGTTACAATGAGATTGAGAATAAGAAAAAGTTGGCTTACTATAAGGTGACTACAAGTATGTCATTTACAGTGAATTGGGAGATCAAATTTATCTCTTTATTGTTGCTAGTATTAAGAATAAAGTAAATATTAACCTATACAAATTAAAATATTAACAATAAATTTATTTTTAAGTTAATGTAGATTTATTTTTCCTAATGTGTAAATATTTTTTTATTGATATATAAGAAGCTTTAAACCAAAAATTCATATTAATGTAGTATAAACATCCACTTAACATATAACTGAGAGATTTGAAACTTACACATTTTCCATGCAAGAGAAAATATATTATTGATTGATCATGAGTTAATCTACAAAAAATTTGGTAGATCTTAAGAAGAACTTGAGGAAAGAATGTGGTCCATATATATGTGCTTGATTAGTATATGCATGCTTCACACATTCAATCACTACTTCTAGATGTGTTCATGGATAATTTAAGGTATTGGGTAAATATATCATTTGGCAAGATTTGAGGAGAACATGGAAGTAGACTTTTGATCCACTTACATGCACATGCATGAAGGTAATCTCAAGTGTGCCTTACACTTTTCACCACTACATCCAAATACCCCATGGATACCTTAAGTTGATAAATAAAACCTTTATAAGAATTAAACCTTAATGAATGCTAAGATGTCATCATTACATATCATTAAATCCAATATTTTACATATAATAGAAAATATTGTAATAAAAGTATCTAAGTCTTTTGGAAATGTTATTTTAACAAAGCAATCATGTTGTAAAAAATATTTCTATAACATGAAAAGTGTTCAAAATTTATATTTAAATTCATTTACACTTAAAAAGTTTTAAAACTAAATCTCAACATTAATATAAATTCAATTATCTCACAAATATTTCTATAACATGAAAAGTGTTCAAAATTTATATTTAAATTCACTTACACTTAAAAAGTTTTAAAACTAAATCTCAACATTAATATAAATTCAATTATCTCACAATGTTCAAAATTTATATTTAAATTCACTTACACTTAAAAAGTTTTAAAACTAAATCTCAACATTAATATAAATTCAATTATCTCACAATTTTACTATTGAGCCATGCTCTCATGTATTAATAAAAATCCTTTAACACAACACAAATTTTTAAATTTCTTTAAACATTGTAAAATAAAAAACATTAATATAAATTTAATTATCTTACAATTTTACTATTGAACCACGCTCTGATGTACTAATAAAAATCCTTTAACACAACACAAATTTCTAAATTTCTTTAAACATTGTAAAATAAAAAACATAACATGACATGCTATGCTTCTAGCAATTTGTTGCATGGGCTCATGCCCAAATCCCATGCTCTATATGTAAAATATTCATGAAAAGATGATAGTCATGTGATATCTCCAACCGTGGCAGGTTTATTGGAGCTAGAAAGAAAATTAGTGGATGGATAAACTAGTTTTATGCTCTCTTCAATGGTCCTTGGTAACCTTGTCATCCCTTCTTTAAGGTTATGGAAGGTGTCACTCTCATGCCTTCTTTAAGGTTATGGAAAGTGTCACTCTCAAGTAAGAAAACAATAGGGAGATTATTACTTTTTCTTTGAATTGTGTCTATGTTATAGATTCACTTAATTTCCAATGACTTGTAAGATAAGTTTTTTTTTCAAAAGTTACCTTAGTTACCTTTAAAATTATGTATCTTTTCATTTTTTCAATTTTAATTTAATTAAAAAAAATTAAAAACACTCTAATATAATATTAAAACACCTTATAATATCAGTATTGCAGCATAATAACCTTTAAGTACAAAACCATGAATGATAACCTTTGAATACAAAACCATGAGTAAGAAATATAATTTTATCATGCTTATTCAAGCTTGCACATATTTTCATAAAAAAAAAACAATACACCTTATAATTTCAGTATTGCAGCGTGATAACCTTTGAATACAAAACCATGAGTAAAAGATATAATTTTATCATGGCTTGCACATATTTTCATCTCAAAAAACAATAGCATCTTCATATTAAATTAATTCCCATATCCTTGAAGTGGTAAAAAAAATGTGAAAGTGATGTTGGGTGGACATGTTGATATTAAAGGAAACTTTCTTGTGCCTCGATGAAATAATGAATATGTAAGATATAGTTGATAATTATTGTAATGTGATAGACTAATTTGAATAGAAAGTTTGTTTTTAATAGTAATCTTGTTTTTTTTAACCATATATAATAAATTCATTGAAACATTGCAAAGCAATTTAGATAATTACAATAAGTTTGGTAAAGATAGTTTAAGTTTATATATATATATATATATATATATATAACATTAAAAAGTAATTTAGATAAATTAAATTACTAAGTAAGATAGTATAAGTTTATATATAGTATTGATAACGCCACTTAAGATTTATGTTTGGAATAAGATGTTTATGTTATTTCATTTAGTCTTCTTTTATGTTTTTTTAAACCATATATATAGTAAATTCATTGAAACATTGCAAAGTAATTTTTTAAACCATATATATAGTAAATTCATTGAAACATTGCAAAGTAATTTAGATAATTACAATAAGTTTGGTAAAGATAGTTCAAGTTTATATATATATATATATATATATATATATATATATATATATATATAACATTAAAAAGTAATTTAGATAAACTAAATTACTAAGTAAGATAGTATAAGTTTATATATATAGTATTGATAATGCCACTTAAGATTTATGTTTGGAATAAGATGTTTATGTTATTTCATTTAGTCTTCTCTTATGTTTTTTTCATGGATATGAATTATGTATGTAAGAATTGTTTTTAATTCAAAAAACAAGTTAATAATTGGATGCATGAAATAAATAGGGAAGTTGGAATGTGGTAGATATATTATTTTTATTTCAGGTAAAGTTTCTTTATTTTCTATGTATTCATTTAAAATGGAAAAGTTCATTTGCATTTTTGTTGAACTAGGAAAAAAGAAATTGGAACATGGTAGATATATTATTTTTATTTCAGGTAAAGTTTCTTATTTTCTATGTATCCATGGTATTCATTTAGAATGGAAAGGTTCATTTGCATCTTTGTTGAACTAAAAAACGAAAAAGCAAAAAGTATTTTAATGTAAGCATTGAACAACGATGTCACTAATAGATATTAAATTAAAAAAAAATTATACTAAAAAAATATTGTTAAATATTAAATATTTTGTGATTCATTAAACATTATTAAATTTAAACAATGACACAATTGAATTAAATGGTGTATATATATATAAAAGTTAAATGACCTAGAGTTGACAAAATTCGCAAAGTGATTTATTTACACGTGTAGACAACTTGTATAATAAGATTGGGTATTTTTTGCATATTTTATTGAAATTATTTAGATCATTTACATTGTAGTGGGTAATTAAGCTTGCTCTTAAAAAAACCTCTAAATATCTAATTAAGACTAACTTAAAAGAGGGGCTTGGATTAAGAAACAAAGAATTTATTTTCCAGAATAGTTGCTTGATAGAGATCTAATTACATCATGCAGGTGTACATGCATCCCACAATTAAACAAAAATCATAATCTTCCCATAAATATTGAATCCCTTATTGAAGATCCATGAAAGTTTTTTAGTGGCATAGGTTTGTTCATTATGAAGCACCAATGATATATCGTTCAACTTTTGATTATAATTACATTTGCTACGACCATATTTTACCTTGATTCCATCAAGGCCATAATAATGAAGACTTGGTATATAGCTGTTTAAATTTAAAATTATGAAGGTTTACAATATTGCAAGAACCACTTGTAAATCCAATTAAAGCAATAACTTTTCTAGATATATTCAGAAAATGCAATGATTATTTTCAAGGTTGAGTTAATAGCATCCAAAGCACATTAAGATTCAACAAGTAATGCCTTTTTTCCTTTACCACATAATCCAATGTAGGGAACAAAAAACTCAAAGGACATTCACGTTAGATTTGAAGTCACACAATTTGAAATGCCTTTCTCCAAGTTCTGTAATCAATCTTTGGATATAAGATTTGTGAAATGACTTTTTGTTTCTCTTACGTCTATGAAGAGGACATGTTATTATCAAAATATTTTAGACCATGAGGTAAGTTGCAAATTGTTAATGGTGCAACTAATTCTAGTGCCTTGGCCAACCAAGACTTTAATTAGGCTTTGGGGAGCATGGGCGTTAAAGTTTTAGCTCTCTGCATTTCATAGGTAGTTATGACTAGGACATCCAAAAATGACACATATAACCATATTGCTAGTATTTATTGAGGGGAATGAAGGGGATTCAATTAAATAGATTCCAATTTCAAGGTTTGAATTGAGCAGTGAGATTTCTAAATTATGAACATTCCTCACTACATTTTGTTCATTGCTAACTAATAACTAATAGTAGGGAGGAATATATTGACATGGAAAAATAGTAAGTTGTAATAGCCAAAAACAATATATTGTAAAATTGAATTAGGCACATAATGTTTTCTAGAATGGACTATTTATGGGCCCTCTCATTTTGCATAATAATTTAAGTACTTTGTATCACTCATATGTGCAAAATGGTTTGTTTTGCTTCCTTAAAATGATTTTGGTGATTTTTATTTCTACTAAATGGAAACCTATTTTGATTACAAGACACTGGGACTTTTGTAGTGTGAAAGATAGATCTCATGGAGAATAAATATTCAGCTTCAAGTGGAGTAAACCTAGGGATATAGAGATAGACAAAAAAAATTACCCAAATCTCCCCTCATATTGACAAATGAGTTATTTTGGTTAATGTACTTTAAACCACTTGAATTTTTTATTTTGTTATATATATTTTCTTGTGTCAATTGATGATCGTTGAAAATGGGATATCAATATTTGGTAGATCCAACTAATATAAAACATCCAACATAGGTCATTGCAACTTCATTCATTGTTCTTTCTTAATCCTCTCTATTCCTTCTGAGTTCTAGTGTGAGTAGAAATGGTAGGGACACAACTTATTTAGGTAGAGATGAAGAATTTGGAGGCATGGTGGAGCAACAAAAGCAACAATGGTTCTATACTAAGTATAAATAATAGATACAACTCCACCTCTAAGTTATTCCTATAGGTTTTACAAAACAAATTAAGGACTTTTAGGTAGAAGTGTTACCATTTGATTGTCAATAACAAAATTTCAAGCCAACAAGAAAAATCAATCGATAAAACCCACTTATCAAAGAACTACTACACACATAAGAAAAAAATCTTGAAAAGAGAAGAACAAGAGGAAACCTAGAGGATAGGTGGAGATAGGTGGGTTGGTGCATACACACATGGAAAGGAACAATTGGATAGATGTTTTAAAAAATGACCTACTTTGGACAATAGGTTTCATGAGGGGCGTCACACCATAATAGACATATTTAACATAAAATGAATATTAACATGGAATTAATCTTATTGCATTAACACAATCTTATATTTAAGAAAATCTAGTCAATTACAATATCAAAAAGGGTATAGTTGTTAAAATTTGAACATAAATCTCCATCATCATTGTTGTGGAAAAAGTATTCCTATAGCTAGGGTAGACTATAACATATAAATTCTAAGAACAATGCACCCTTATCTTTGATATTTGTCTACAACTACTTGGTGTAACTACCTTTTGGTTGCAAGGAGGACCTACATGGTCCTTACAGTTATTTGGAGATGAATCCAAATTATTGATCATGATCCACTTATCCTTGACCCAATCCAAGCTTCAATACATGCACACAACAATTTGAGAACTTTCCTCAAACCAATAGATAAAAACAAAATCAAGATTGAAATAACTAAGCCTAACTAACTAATCAGGAGAGTTAGTTCCATGAAAAAATACAAAGATAGATTAAAAACATTGTATTTGGGGGAGGGAAAGAAGAGAGATCTTCCATTTTAAAATAAATAACAATATACAATGTTATACATTATTTGTTGCTAGCATGGCCTTCTGTAACCATCATTTGAATTTCTCCGTCATTGGGTCACTTAGAACTCCTTCAAGAGTCCCATTCTTCTCCATATAATAGGAAGAGGAAAAATGATAGGTTTTAAGCCTTAAATGCATGAAAAAGAGAAATGACTAAGAAAATAAGGTATTTATGAGGGTTGAAGGTCATAAAAAACAAGGGAATCAACCACCTCTGATTTCTCTAGCATGAGGATATAAATATGAAAGCTCTACTATTGCATTAGTGCTTATCCTTTCCTTCCATTTAGGCCTTGTTTTTGTACCATTGTAAGTTGGTTGAGGTAGTTTCAAATGGATTTCAAGAAGTTACAATAGTTTTCCTATAAATCTCAGTCAAGAGCACGTGATTTTCATGAATTTAATATTTTTTTTATCCACTTTTTGAGGCACACACACCTTTTGTGAGAGGGAAGGGCATATACATACTCCTTTTGTGACCAAGAAGAGCATGTGAATTGCCAATAAGATTGTTTAAGAAAACTTCAAATTAAGCAAAGTTAGCAAATAGTGGCTAGTTAAGTATCTAGGACATGGAAATGTCAATAAATACTATAACAAATGTCCCCTATTGTATGAGATTAAAAGGAGAGTTAATGGTTGAAATACATTATTAGATTACATAACTTCATATTTTAATAAAAATGAGATCCAAAAATTCATTTTTTTTCATAATATGTGAACAAAAATATAAAAAAAAAACAAGTTGGTTTTGTTACCTTACTTACAACATAATTATGTAATACAACAACTTTATTTACATTGTTTTAACATTATCAAAACAAAATATTTAATGTTATCATATATATATATATATATATATATATATAATATCAAATTTTAACTTAAAAACTAATTTAGAAAGATATTATTATACTTGATACTTGCATTTCATTTTTGGTCATTCTAATAAATATAATCATAATCAAATAAAGTAAAATTATAATAACTAACTTAACACTCTATACACCTTGACCATTAGACATAACACCAATTAACAATATATAATGTTAATATTAATAATTATTGTGTGAGTCTCAATAATTGTTTATTTATATTAATTGTGACAAAGATGTGTAAGGTATGTAATTATGTATATTAATTGTGACAAAGATTTCTAAGGTATGTAAGGGACTTTTGCAGCGTTGACAACCTTAACCATTAGACATAGACATAACACCATTGAACAATATATAATGTTAATATTAATAATTATTGTGTGAGTCTCAATAATTATTTATGTATATTAATTGTGACAAAGATGTGTAAGGTATGTAATTAGGTATATTAATTAAGACAAAGTTTTCTAAGGTATGTAAGGGACTTTTGTAGCGTTGACAAGTAAGTTGATTGGAACATTAGGGGTGAACTACCATTACTTCAAAACATTCACGTGAAGTGTGCCCACTAGGATGTCAAATTTATATGGAACTTTAAAATCCAATTTTTTGTTTTTGCTAAATGTTCCAATGATCAACATAATATATTATGTTTTTTTAATTTATCAAAGATATTTATTAAAAAAAAACCTAAATAATAATGATATGAATCAAAATATTATCATTTAAAATGTATATATAAATAATAATATTTAAAAATATATTATTATTATTATTATTGAATATATAAATAATAATGTTTTTATTATTACTGGGATGGGGTGATGATGATTGGGGCCATGGACACACATATTATGTTTGGTTTCTACTTTGGCATGCAATATTGAATCTTTATTGTCTTGGTAAGGGAGGAGAGGTCTAATCTAGGTCTTGTGGGTGACATAGGTCTATGTTGAGCAGGATATGTCACCCCTCCTTCCAACTATTGAAATCATGGCGCATTTAAGTCTAGTGGATGTGTGGTGCACAGAAATGAGACGAGGTTTAATGATAAGCAGTTATGCAATGAAGGGGATGCAGGAGCATTTGCCTCCAAAATTTTGTGCATTTAATGATATTTAAGGGGGTCTTCATTTACTAAGGGAGTCGGTTCCCTAATTGAATTGTTTGTTGAATTATTAGGATCTCTTAAGTTTGATAGGAATTATAGAATGTGCGAGTTGGATTAAATTTGTTAAAATATGTTGTAATAGAGCTACTTCTAAGAAGAGATCTCGAGAGTATTGGTGAGGAGTTGAGATATCTTAGGATAGGAGAGAGACCCTAGAGATATCATGAGGATTTTATGGATCTAGAGATCCTAGAGATAGGGGGATGGTTGAGAGGTTGGAGGGTCCTTAGGAAATATTGAGGATTTAGTGAATCTGAACCAAATTTGGTTTCAGAATCCTCTTGTATAATATTGTAAGTCTTGAAGGCATTCAAAAGAGGCCAATTTAGTGAAGAAATCGGGCTAGAGGTGTTGACCAAACATAGTGAATTTAGGCTAGAGAGAGAGGAAGGCATGTTGGATGAAATTGAGGCCAAAGAGGCATGGATAAACCTCATGTAATTTATGTACAATGTGTTTACAATGGATAGATATATTAAAGGAAGCTCTTTTTCGAGAATTACCTAAGGGAATCTCTAAGTATCTCTACATATTTATCAATGAACTGATTTTGTGAAAACATGGTCACCATGTGATAGAGTATGTTTTACATACCTAGTAGATTGTGTGTTTGCATATTCTTAGGCCAATTTGCAGGTGTAAAGATCGGGGAAGAAGAGTCTCAATTGAGAGAGCTAGCCGGAGAATATAAATTCAAGGGGGATTAGAATCATGGAATGCATTCAATGATCATCGATCACTTCTAGGATTGATGATCTCTACATATATTGTATTCCAAGTGGATTATAGACCAGTCTTGGCGATAGGGTTTATTTTCATAGGTTTTGGAATCAGTTTAACATGGATCGTAGGACCACAAATTGAAATCATGAGGATCGTGGTCAGGCATGGTGAATCAATTATGGAGTAAAGTTACATCAACTGTTGATCTATAGGAGAATAGGTTTAGACCGTCAGATCGTAGATCGACACAATCAAAGGATTGTGACCATTGGATCGTGGGTTAATGCATAAGAGAGTAGTTGGATTCCAGGGAAAAGTGTGGAGCAACCTCAACCATTAGATCAACCTTTGATTAAGTCCCAACTGTGGATTTAGGTTGGAGGTAGTTTCATGATGAAGAAATCAGATCGTTGACCCGAAGACGTGATCGACGGAGGAGAATGAAAGCACACATTGGAGTTGTATGAGGATTAATTTGATAGAGGTGTCGCATATTTAGTCTGGACCATCAAATGAAACGATGATGTGTCACCCCCATATTAACACACGTTATGTCATTTTGTTAACGTGCCACCTTGTTGGGTTCGTGTGGACCGTCGATCCCAATGAGTGATTAAAACCCAACTGTCAGATTATCCTTGTGGCTGGTTAGTGTATCCACCTTTGATCGCGATACAACTAGGAAGATTAATGGTCAAGGATGGAGCATGGATTTTGGACCATGGTTATAACACAGGATCGTATGGATGCAAGTTCCAAGAAAGTTAGAGCCAATTGTTTAAGCACTCGATCATGTTCATTGGTCACATGGTCGAAGGAAAATAAGGTTACCATTGTAATTTCAGTGACATAATAGAAGGGATGGTCGAAAGGATGAATTGACCCAAATTGTGATCAATTTGTGAGGCTTAATTATGGATCAAAATTTGTAGTAATTGGGATTTTATTTTCCTTGAAAATGTACATGGATGATTAGGATAGTGTAATTGAAGTTTGTGGAAATCCTTGGACAACCTCACTGAAGGATAATAGAGTAGCTTCTATTCAAGTAGGTTTTCATACTGTGGGGATATCCTTAGTAGGCTATCAAGTGGTATCAAAGCATTGTTTTTCTCCTTGGGAAAAGATATGGAAGTAATTTTTAGAGTAAGGTTATCTCTTTGGTGGAAGCTTGAAATGTTTTTGAAAGAAAGATCATAGAAAATTACCTGCTCAGCTGAATATCGTAGGGATCCGGTACAAAGGGATAGAATCAACAAAGGTGAATAGGTGTGTTCTTGAAGAGTTAAGGAAAAGTGCAGGACTGCAATAAGAGATTGCAGTTAGCAGAAGACTTAGTTGATTCAGGGGATTGAAAGAGCTAGTATTCTCTTAAGGAGGGATTTCAGTTAAAAAATGAATTCAGAGCAAGTGTGCTCTTGAAGAAATTGATTCAAAGGAGTGAATCAAAGGGTAGGATGTTGAGGATAAGATATTTGCATAGATATTATAAAAAAAATTGATATGATGTTTTATGTTAACTCTGGTCATAAGGAATTTGTGTTTGTAGGTTGAAGCAGACAGAGAAGGAAGATGATAACAGCCATGACAACAAGTGAATTTGTGACAGAGGAAAGGGGAGAAAGAAGATCTCTCAAGTGAAGAATTTGTGAGAGAACCCTAGACAACAAATTGAATTGTTGAATAAGAAGAGGAAAATTGATGTTCTCAGGGAGGTGAGGAGTTAAAGAAGCAACAACCTAACAACTTTGAAAGATTTGGATCAGATGTGCTCTAAAAAAGGTTGTAGGTGAGAGAACCAAAAGGAATACCAAGAAGATGAATTGGTAAGGTAACAAGAAGCATACTTGTTGCAATATGGGAAAGGTTTGTTGCAACTCACAAATGGATAAGGAGAATCCACAGAAGGAAGAGGTGAAGGTGACTATTGATGGTCATCTTAAGGGTTTAGAGAGAAGTCACAAACATATGAAAAGGAATGCCAAGGAAATTGGCATAAAAACAATAAGTGATGAAAATTTTGAGAAGGAAATGGTTGAGATGAGAGTACATCTTAATGTACTAATGAGGAGGACCAGAGATATGGCTGGACAATGAAGAAGAAGAAGGTGAGATTTCATTCACTGCAGGTAAAGCTAAGGCAAAGTATGTCTGCCAGAGTGTAGGAATAATTCAGAGTAGCTAAGTGTGGAAGGGAAGTTTTCATATGTGAACCTGAACAAGGAATAGTCCTTGCTGAAGAGGAAGCTAGAGATTCCAAGGAGATATTTCTTGACAGTCTCATGAACTATTGGACTAGTTCATATCAACATGGGGATATGATGACTGAGGCATCGGATGAAGAGCCTTATATTTTTCATTCAGACACTTTGTATATGTTAGCATATTTGGCAAGTGAGGAGCAACAATTAAATGATGTTCCCATGCATGTTGATGAATAAATACGACTTATAGAAGAGATGGTTGAGATAGAGATATTTTTAGTGGAGCATGTGTTTATTAATCTTGAAGATGGTAGACTTAATGAGGAAGTTGTAATAATAAGGGAAATTGAAGATAATTAAATGAAGGCTTGTAACAATTCTCAAAATAATAGAAACCCTTTATTTGAAGAGGAATCTTCAGCAATGGAGCAAGATGGAGACATTTTGCCACACATGGAACAATGTATGATGATGACGATAGCGGAAAGAATTCAAGAATCTTATGATTCTCAAACTAATGATTGGTGTATGCATGCATATTGTAGTGTCCCCAAGGCCGAGCCCCGTTACAGATCATGTTTTATGCAAAGAATTGTAAATGTGTTCTATAGGCTGGTGAGCCAAGTGTGGTATAAGTTGTAGGCTTATGTGTTTTGTTAGGCCAGGGAGCCTAAGTATTGAAGGCCAGGAGCCTGTTGATGTACTTATATGTATGCAGATCAATTAATAAAATATAAACACCGCCAGGTGTAGACCGACCACGATGAATGAGTGAAGGGGGACTAAGCGTCCACAGAGTGGGCAAGGGATTAAGGGCTGAAAGGTGGGAAAAGGGGCTGAGTGTTGAGCCTAGGGGGCTTAGGCCTGGAATAATATTTTAATATTATTTCCAAAAAGAGCCATGTGCATATTATTTTTATCCTGATTTCCCAAGTGGTGGGAGGAAGGCGTACGGATGGAACGCATGCAGTTTCCAGGGTGACAAGTGTCAACCCTAGTGCATGCAAATAAAACCAATGCAGTAATCCGTGAGGGGGTTGGGATCCATTCGATCCGACTGTCCTGGGGAGAGCCGTGGAATCCATCTGCCAGAATACCCTGGTCTCACTCTGAAAGCCATAAAGCATGTGGTTGTCTGAAGAAACCGTGTACACCCATGTCCAGAGCTGTGAGTCTGTGCGTGTCTCCAGGAAAACTCGTGTGCGCATTCCCTGAACGAGAATCCTATGCTGAATTGAGTGGAAGTATCTTTGTTACTCGGGGAAGCTGAGCTAGCCTTTGTGTGAAGTCCCTGTTCCGAAATCATCCCGTGAGATTATCCTGTGACCGCTGAACCGTTTTGGGAAGAATTTGTCTGTGTTTCCTATGGATTGTTGTGACCACGCAGTACTGGACTGCGTGAGGCTTGTTGTCCTGTGAGCAACTCCTCCAGGTGAGAGAGTGTGCAGAGGGAGGAGAGAAATCCTGGAAGGAACCCTGTAGCTGCCATAGAGCCCGGAGAATTCCAGTCCGGTCTGTTCCTGTAACCCAAGGTAAGGGAGACTGGCAGCCAAAGGACTGTCTAGGTGATAGAGAAGGTGCACTCTCCTGGGGTGGAACAGGCATGTGGGGAATGAGGGTCTATGGGCAGTGAGCGTGGGAGATTCCTGGGAGAGCTTTCTTCCTGGTGATGTGTATG
>SNQJ01S0004831.1:177520-190847 GCA_010110895.2 Picea sitchensis
ACAACCAGCAAAACAGTTCGGTTGACTGAAATAATTTGCATCAACAAAGAAAGAGGACAACAACATCATAAAGTTTGGAAGCCTAGAGAATTGGAAGAAATTGTAGAAGAACAACAACAAAGTATCAAGGCATATGGATAGCTACAACATAAAGTACGGGATCTAGGAGGACTACAATAGAAAGGACTCATGATCAAGAGATCATGAAACATTTTAAGTATGGGAGTCTGATGCAATAGAATTTGCCTTCAATTTTTTTTTGCATTTTATGAGACCTGAGGGGGTCTTCACTTACTAAGGGATTTGGTTCCCTAATTGAATTGTTTGTTGAATTATTAGGATTTCCTAAGTTTGATAGGAATTATAGAATGTGTGAGTTGGATTACATTTGTTAAAATATGGTGTAATAGATCTACTTCTAAGAAGAGATCTCGAGAGTATTGGTGAGGAGTTGAGAGATCTTAGGATAGGAGAGAGATCCTAGAGATCTCATGAGTATTTTATGGATCTAGAGATCCTAGAGATAGGGGGATGGTTGAGAGGTTGGAGGATCCTTAGGAAATATTTAGGATTTAGTGGATCTAAACTAGATTTGGTTTCAAAATCCTCTTGTATAATATTGTAAGCCTTGAAGGCATTCAAAAGAGGCCAATTTAGTGAAGAAATCAGGCTAGAGGTGTTGGCCAAACATAGTGAATTTAGGCCAGAGAGAGAGGAAGGCCTATTGGATGAAATTGAGGCCAAAGAGGCATGGATAAACCTCATGTAATTTATGTATAGTGTGTGTACAATGGATAGATAAATTAAAGGAAGCTTTGTTTCGAGCATTACCTAAGGGAATCTCTGAGTATCTCTACATATTTATTAATGAACCGATTGTGTGAAAACATGTTCATCATGTGATAGAGTATGTTTTACATACCTAGTAGATTGTGTGTTTGCATATTCTCAGGGCAGTTTGCAAGTGTAAAGATCAAGGAAGAAGAGTCTCGATTGAGAGAGCTCGCTGAAGAATATAAATTCAAGGGGGATTAGAACCATGGAATACATTCAATGATCATCAATCACTTCTAGGATCAATGATATCTATGTATATTGTATTGCAAGTGGGTTATACACTAGTCTTGGCGATAGGGTTCATTTTCACAGGTTTTGGAATCAGTTTAATGTGGATCTTAGGACCACAAATTGAAAGCATGAGGATCGTGGTCAGTCATGGTGAATAAATTATGGATTAAAGTTACAACAACCGTAGATCTATAGGAGAACAAGTTTAGACTATAGAATCATGGTTCAATGTAGAAGAGATTCGTCAAATTCCAGGGAAAAGTACGGAGCAAACTCAGTCGTCAGATCAACCTTTGATTAAGTCCCAACCGTGGATTTAGGCTGGAGGTAGTTGCACGATGAAGAAATTGAATCGTTGACCCAAATACATGATCAACAAAGGAGAATGAAATGCACATTGGAGTTGCACGAGGACTAATTTGATGGAGGTGTCGCGCATTTAATCTGGACCATCGGATGAAA
Source organism: Picea sitchensis (assembly GCA_010110895.2). Lineage (NCBI taxonomy): Eukaryota > Viridiplantae > Streptophyta > Pinopsida > Pinales > Pinaceae > Picea > Picea sitchensis. The sequence continues at coordinate 179,051 of SNQJ01S0004831.1, forward strand.
TAATGACATGTCACTGTTATGAGGAAAATATTTCTATGGCTAGGGGTAAACCACAACAGATGGAAATGACTGCAGAAATCAACTCTAATCTCAAGTATGCTATATAAACAAATATGCTAACAAGACAAGATAAAAGGCCTACCTCATCAAGACATTCGATGAAGTCCACCATTGAGCACTTGAACCAAATTAATACACCTACAACTAGTCCTCAACAACCAAGAAACGCAAGCATATGGTGATAATATATAATGTTAGCACATTTAATAGCATAATCCATCAAAATTCATAAAAATTACGCCCATGGAATAACAATTCAGATATTTTCAAGATATTAATTGGACGAGAAAAGAGTATTTCTATTAAGATGTAATCACCAGAAGTGAATGAGTTACAAACTTCTGTGTCGGCACGGTTCGAAACCGAGAACTAAGTTCCTTCCAGTTGGGCCTCCATCACTTAAATCCTCCACCAAAGGCAAGCTCATATAAGAGATACAATGAGGTTCTACTTCTCAATCAATAAGGGAAGAGCTTGGGGGATGAACAATGTGTTCAGACTTAAAGGACAAAGGGATGCAAACTCAATGTGAAGTGAATAATTTCTCCATAGTAACTTTGCTCTCAAAGTTGAATTCTTCTCCTCTTTTCCATAGCTCGGATTTGGCCCATTTGTAGCCTTCAAGTGGAACTAAAGGGTTGAGTTGGAACGTTTCCAGTATATGGAAGGCCAAGGATCATAGATCTCGTGACGTGACATGGAAACCCGACACCATTTTTTTAATTTTGGGCACAAATACTAATGTACGTGGGTTGTAGTGGTGCAACCTGCGTATATGCATGTTGTAATATAGGCAGGGTGCGTATATGTGGAAAAAGCATGTTTTTAGCTCTGGAATTTGCAAAAGGGGACTTCTAGTCTGCATAGGGAAATGGAAAAATTCCATCTGTGCAAGATTGCATAGGGTAAGGAAAATCTTGCTATAACAGTCATACCCAGATTAATGCACATTATGTCAATTTGTTAAAGTTCCACCTTGTTGGGTTCGCACGAACCGTTGATCCCAACGAGTGATTAAAACCCAACCATTGGATCATCCTTCTAACTAGTTAGTGTATCCACCTTTGATCGTGATACAACCTGTAAGATAAACCACAACAGACGGAAATGACTGCAGAAATCGACTCTCACCTACATCTAATCCAAAAGAGTCTTAATTAGCCAAAATCCTCAAAATATCAAAAAATCACTTCTACAAATCAACATAGCTATACCTCGGACAATCGCGCACACATGCACAATTGTTTTGCACACAGTCACACAAGTGTATGTGACTGTGAATCATGTATTTGCGCAGTAGTTATGTAGCTATCCATCAAACAGTCATGCAATCTTACATGGCTGTTTCATTAACAATTTTGTAAGTCTGTGCAACTATCCACCCAACGATTATGATGAGTTGTAGGGGAAGAATTGACACAGTCGCGCAAACTTGTGTGCGATAGTCTCAATTTCTCCTACACAAGGTACACGAGAGACTAGATTATACTCTCACGGGCCTACGCATGTATATTCAAATCACTCGCGCAAACTCCCTAGACACTTATAAATACGGTCGTGCGGCCTCCATCCCCAAAATCTATTAAAAAAAAGTAGGAGGTGTTGATCACTCATCGAGATCTCTCGTTGGTCGAATACATTCACTCACGATCTCTCCAAGCTTGTAAAAGCATCCACACAGTGTACGGGATCTCGAACACTGCAAGTACAAATGAAGTGGCATAGTGGGCCCCACACCCATATATACACCCACCTCTCAAACTTCCAAACCCTCGTACAGGAGCCCAAAAGATTCATTTTTCACACTGTTTATGGTAGCATGATCCTTGAACTCCCACCTACACATTGGTATCATCCATTTTGTATGTCATTCAGATGTCCTGTGGAGCCATCACCAAGTCTTGGGAATAGGTACGCATTCTCACTATCATTTTTATCAAATAGTTGTCATATGTTCTTTATCATCAGATATTTTTCATGTCGGGTATTTGGTTTTTGTGTTCAGGTACTTGTTAGAAAAAATCACATCCCATACAATTTTTGCCATCCTATGCCCCCGTAGATATATTTTTTAAACTGGTATATAATTAATCCCTCTGCAAACAATTGCATTTCCCAGTTACACCATCTGAAATATACCTTTAGGATCACCATACCCATCTCTACAGTACCTTCACCTCCATTGCATTTTGGTATTTTCAACAGGTAGGATTCCCATCTGCATGAGTTGTCTCATAGAAATTTTCCCCTTGAAAAATAGACACTCATGTTATTCCTACCTTCTAGATTGGGAGTCTCGATAGTCTTACACTTCAGAGAATGAACCTCATGCTTCTTCTCATGATATTTCTAACCTTTCAATTTTAGACTCCCAAATCATGTTCTTCTGGTTACATTAAATGCACCTCTGCATTTTCATTATCCCTCCACCTCATCCAACATCAGTTGACTATCTGCAACTTCAACTTTCACCCATTGACCTAATACATAAGCCTACCAATGGGGCTCCCACCCTCCATTAGACGACTTTCCAATATTTGTTCCCCAACAAGGAAAAGCCATCATTTACTAGGGAACCTATTTATGTATGTGTATTATCAACCCCAATTATCCTTTATTCGTTTGGTAATTGTATAAAGTACCTTTTGATTTATAGAAAGTTGTAGGTTTTTTCCATCACATCCTATGTCATTTTTTACCTAGAAAAGCAACCCATGTCACCCTTGGTTGGGGCATCTATTATTCATAGCTATATCCACAAAATAATCCCTTTAGTAGCCAAACCCCGAGTATCCTAGACACCTTTGTCCCATATATCTATGTTTTGACCTATCCCCCATCTCTTTGCAGTATTCTCAGCACATTTTAGCCCAATATCTGGTTGTCCCCTGACACCAAACTATGTTTTATGGTTGCTTACATTCCCCACCAACACCCCAACCATGGGAAGTTTTTGTGTCTCATGGATTATGAAGTTCATTCATGTTACTAGTCATTCCACCTTACTATGTATCAATACCTGATACCATCTTTGATTAGTCAATTTCAAGAAGCACTTCACTTCTTGTAGTCATGCCTCCCTACATGTCGACGTCAGCACCAGTTTCTAGGAAGGTGGTAGTATCTTGACTCTCATTATCCTTTCAATGAGGAGTCTCAGATGGAACATAAAGAGTCCCCATTTCTTTTTTATTATGTTGATGCCCATAACATTCAACATCAACACAGTTTCATGTTATGGTGGGCATTACTATGTGACCATTGCAATTATCAGTAACAACTGAAGAACTATGAATTCCATAGGCCATCAATGCCTCCAAGTCATCGATATTCAACATAGTTGTGCATTCCTTGATTCAAAGCTAGTTCACTCCTCATAACCATCATCCACCTTTATTGAAACCCTTGAGGTCACAATAGATATCCAGTTCATGAAAAAAAATCAGTTACAACCATAGATTCCTGGCTTCATGACATTAGCATGGGGCATGTCTGCCTCATTTGTATAAAAATAATTATTCCTTTTTAGAGAAAACTTGGTTCAAATAATTTTCCCCTCTCCCTTCAACAAACCACCCTGAAAATTGCTCTCTATATTGTCTCCAAATATTTTACAGAATGACGTCACAAGAAAAAGAAACAATGATGGATTTCGGTTATACGTATGTTCCTAACCTCACACATCAGGGAGCATCTGTTATCACCCAAAAATAACTCATAGTAATACAAGTGATGGACGAATAAATTACTAGTGCAACACACCAAAAAAAGTACCTCCAACACTAACAGGATTCATTCAAAAAATCACAAAACTAGACAAATAGTTCCTTAAATTTATGTGCAATCTCCAAAAAGTAACTTTTGTGCACATCTACATGGGTTATCACTTCCAAATTCATGCAAATTGCGCAAACAACGCGACTATCCTCAAAGAAACTCACAAAAATGTGAAAATGATTGATTTATGATTTTGGTCAAGCCTCACTGACTTCTAGCTCGGGTGTACCATGACAAGACGCCGAAATCCAAGTCGAAATCTAGCCTTGGGGCCATTTAAGGACTAGGGAGACACCTACATGAGGGCCCTTATTCACACTACAAACTAGTTTTGTAAAATCTTGTATGAGTCCTATAAATACAAGCTTGAGGTATGCAACAAAGTAAGATTTTATATGTATTGTTATGTTGTTGGAATTGATCCTTGAGAATCCATCTTTTTCATAGAAGGTTTCTAGCATCCATAACAAGAGTCATTCTTCTCATCTATTGAGAATCTTGGTTGATAATTATTCACCATTTTCATTTCAATGTATGAAGAGAAGGAGCTCTATATTGTGGACCTTAATGGACCTCCCAAGGATGAAGAGGGGAACTCATAATTTCCCTATATTTCTCCAAGGTGTTATCAGTCAAAATCCTTTCCATTGGTAGCTATCTGTTATTCCTATTTTTCATTTTGTATTGTCCATTCATTCATGTTTAGATTTGTTATATTCAACCTTTTATTTCTTATTTACTTTTCTTGTTGACCAACTAACCAACTAACAATCTACTCTGGTATCTGGATGGCTTGACAAGGTATCCTAAGTGTTGGTTTTTTTCTCACCCAAGTGGAAAAATCAACACAACACCTCGCTCATCCTCCTAAGTTATTTTTCTTGCATAAAAAATGATTTTTTTTCCAAAAATTGTAGCATCTGTTTTGGCTTACTCTATCTTCTATGAAAATAGGATTTTTAGTGTACCTATTACTGCTCATTTATGTTCCATATTTAATGAAACATGCTTCTCAGAAATACTAAGATATAAGAGAGTCATTCTAGCGGGGGAATTGATTAATAGGAACCAATTTTTAACCTCAGAGAACAATCCATTTAGCATCTTTGAAATGGTGGGTCCATCTTGGATTTTCCTCTCTACTTTGATGCTTTGGGGAAATAGCTCCCTGACAAGCTTGACATAATGTATTGGGAGAATAAGTTGGAATTATTATTTCAAGGAGTGTGTCTACCCAAATAAGACAATGTAATTAAAAAATAAAAAAATTAAAATGGAGTTGCAAAGATATGGAGAAAGAACAACAAAAACTCTTTTTGGACATTGGTTATTTATCCGGAGGAGAAGGCCTGGAACTACTTGTTCGAGTATTAGATAATTTTATAGAGGTTCACAATTGCCTCAATTTTTTTTGTAAGAAATGCCTTGCAAATTTCAATAATGGCATGGAAATTGAGAACCAAGGAAAATATGTCGTGTTATGGAAAGGAAAGTATTTACTACTAGTGGTTTTACCAAAGCATAGTTCACATATTATAATGCATAATCAAGTCCAAGAATTGGCATGATGTGTTGTTTGAGAATATTTACATACAAAAGATAATCCACTAGATCTTAGTTGGTCAATTGATATAGAAAAAATATTTCCATGCCATGTATGCACGGTTTTTATTTCCTTACACTTCTACTTATCAAACTATATTTTTGAAATTTTGAGTTTGGATATTTCCTATCATGAAAGTCTAGTTTAAAATTATTCTTTTTGATGTTTTGTTAGTGTTTATTAAAATCATGATTTTTATACATTTTGAAAGTAGATATTTCTAGTTATGATATTTTGGTTTAAAATTATGCTTTTTGATGGTTGAGAGAATTTTTTTTCTGAGCCCTGAGTGTCTCTGGCTGAAACCAGTGCAATGGAAATGGCATGGGGAGGGAGTTTGGCTCCCTCCTTCCATAACATCATGGTTGGAAACAGACATGCATTGAGAAATCCTCCCTACACCAATAGCTTGAATCAACATGCAACACCCTTCCCTGAGGAAATCGAAATTACTCCACACAACTTGGGAATTAGAAATCCTAGTATGATATGCCTAGCAGCCGCAAAAATGCCTAACATGAACCTGCATTCCATATACCAATGAAACCTTGCGTTATGAAATCAAAACCACAAATATAAACAAAACCATTCAATACATGTAGGACCATGCCATCATCTATAAGTTTATGGGTCTACAACCTTTAGAAAAATCCTTGATCTAGTGGATCAAGATCCAATGGAAGACAAAAGGAGGCATTGAACTAAAATTTGGCTCAAAGGAATTTTGTTACTATTGTACTCAATAATTTTGAGGACCGAGAGAAAATATTTGAAAGTGTCCTCTATTTCTTCATCTCTGTGGGCTTATATCTCCAACTCTAGACTGTGAAATTCAACCCCGCCCAGTAGGATTTTACTACTACCCCTATTTAGATCCGTCTATACTCCCTACTATAGTAATATTGGTATCTGAAATCTTGGAGGGAATTTGAAATACCCTTGGCTCCTTTGTCAAAATTTATGAGGCAAAAAAGCAGGGAAAATGTAAATCATATGACTGCATTTGTGTCTATCAAAGTGTGTCAAATCCATTGTCGGATTCAATTTTCTTAAGATTACAAGACTTTGAATGTATTCAGAAAATTGACTATGAGCACATCCCCTTTCACTATAGAAAATTCCATGCTCATGGGCATCTCTTCCGGGACTGTCCCATAAATTCCCCTCCACATCTGGCTAAAAACACGACCAAAGATGAGAAGGGATTCAAGAAAGTCACCAATAAAAGAAAATACTTGAGGAAAATTCCACCACCACCAATTCCAAAAGTCCCTAATGTGAGCAATAGATTCAATTCTCGGAGGTAGGGCAATCCCAACAATAAAACCAATAACACAATGAACGAGAGAACCTCCCTCACCTCAATCACGATAAAAAATTAGACAGAACCAAATTCTTAAGGAAATGAACATGAAAATGAATAGGACGAGGAACACATTATCTCTATAAAAGAAGGGAATGAAGAGCATGATGGAGGGGAATACATGGAACTAGGAGAGTTGGATCTACAAGGGATAATTGATGCATGTGCAAGAAGAGAGGAAAAATCCATCTCAAAAATCCAAAGCTAAACATACAGCCACACCCAAAGTTAATCACCCAACATCGTCTTCTTTAGGAATAAAAAATGTTATCTCCAAAGAATCTCCCAAACTGAAAAAGGAGGAAAGAAAAAGACATTKTCGAAGCAATAAGAAGTTACTTCAAGAGCTTGGAAATTTGTTGGTAAACTATGGCATAATCACTCTCATGATAGAAAAGTTATAGGATCCAACTCTTAATGAAGATTGTCTCATGGAACATAAGGGGCCTCAATATTGTCCCCAAGGTGTAGGATAGTCAGTGACAGAGTGCACTGTTAAGGCGCTCTGTGATGTTAAGTTACTGGTTCGAAAACTGTGGGGACAAAAATCTAGCCATGTTAAGGGTTGGTGTGGCTCAGGCCGAGTGCGATCCCCGGGTGATTTTGACGACTTAGATGCCCCTGAGTCGCGGTTTCTTAGTCACAAGTTAGTCCCAATTATGATGACTTAAATGCCCCTGAGTCGCAGTTTCTTAGCCATAGGTTAGTCCCACATATCACAGACAAACTAACAAAAAAAAGGGGGGGCTCTCAATATCCCAAGCAAGAAATGAATCCTAAGGAACAAAATCCTTAAAAACAAGCCAAAAATACTCACGATTCAAAAAACCAAATGCTCCACAGATACGCTCAACAAACTATCCTCTAAATGTTGGATAGGTTGTCATTCTATGGCTACGACCCCCTGGAGATCCACTTCTTCAAATTTTTTTCCACAAAGAGATTGTTATCTTCCCATTTCCAACTAATCGAATCAGACAAATCAATGTTCATTACCAATGTCTATGAACCTCAGTTAATGGGGGAAAGATTCACTTCCTTATAATCCTACGAAATCTCAAATACCTGATGAAAAATCACCATTGCATCATTAGAGGATACTTTAACATGATCACCTACTTGACATAGAAATGAGGAGGAATTAGACACAAATATATGGACTATGGAAAATTTAAAGAAATGATATGATCCTTAAATATGGTTTACTGAGACATAGTGAAAGACATACATACCCGGAACAATTATAAAGTTATAAAAAAAAAGATTTTTGAACTATCACCTAGCCTCAACTTCCCCTATGTAGGGTGACTCCTTGTTTAAATGAAGATGATTGGACTTGTGTTTTTCTTATANGAGGAACACATTATCTCTATAAAAGAAGGGAATGAAGAGCATGATGGAGGGGAATACATGGAACTAGGAGAGTTGGATCTACAAGGGATAATTGATGCATGTGCAAGAAGAGAGGAAAAATCCATCTCAAAAATCCAAAGCTAAACATACAGCCACACCCAAAGTTAATCACTCAACATCGTCTTCTTTAGGAATAAAAAATGTTATCTCCAAGGAATCTCCCAAACTAAAAAAGGAGGAAAGAAAAAGACGTTGTCGAAGCAATAAGAAGTTACTTCAAGAGCTTGGAAATTTATTGGTAAACTATGGCATAATCACTTTCATGATAGAAAAGTTATAGGATCCAACTCTTAATGAAGATTGTTTCATGGAACATAAGGGGCCTCAATATCGTCCTCGAGGTGTAGGACAGTCGGTGACAGAGTGCGTTGTTAAGGCACTCTGTGATGTTAAGTTACCGGTTCGAAACCTGTGGGGACAAAAATTCAGCCATGTTAAGGGTTGGTGTGGCTCAGGCCGGGTGCGATCCCTGGGTGACGACTTAGATGCCCTTGAGTCGCGGTTTCTTAGCCACAAGTTAGTCCCATTTTTGACAACTTAGATGCCCCTGAGTCACGGTTTCTTAGCCACAGGTTAGTCCCACATATCACGGACAAAAATACTCACGATTCAAAAAACCAAATGCTCCACGAATACGCTCAACAAACTATCCTCTAAATGTTGGATAGGTTGTCGTTCTATGGCTACGACCCCTGGAGATCCACCTCTTCAAATTTTTTTCCACAAAGAGATTGTTATCTTCCCATTTCCAACTAATCGAATTAGACAAATCAATGTTCATTACCAATGTCTATGGACCTCCGTTAATGGGGGAAAGATTCACTTCCTTAAAATCCTACAAAATCTCAAATACCTGGTGAAAAATCACCATTGCATCATTGGAAGATACTTTAACATGATCACCTGCTTGACATAGAAATGAGGAGGAATTAGACACAAATATATGGACTATGGAAAATTTAAAGAAATGATATGATCCTTAAATATGGTTTACTGGGACATAGTGAAAGACATACATACCCGGAACAATCATGGAGGAGGAAGCTACCAAATTTCATCTCGACTGGGTCGATTTCTTCTCTCATACTCTCTGTTCATCAGAGGTTTAGCGATTGAATCCACGATCATATCATGTAATGGATCTAACCAAGCTTCCTAGATCTTGACATCAAAGTGAGCCCAAAAAACAAGCCATTCAGGTTTGAATCCTTCTATCCAGAGCACCCTTCATTTCAAGAAAATATCGACAATTGAGACTTTACAAGTGGCGACAATTTATGTTAAGATATTCCAGCGGGCTAATTTTCCGGACATCTATTGACTTTAAACATTAAATACGGCTGATTTAGAAAAAGACTGGTTGTGTAAACAATGAAGAATTTTTGACTTTTAAACAATTACTCACGCACCTTATTACTTCATCGCATACGATGTATGGTATTGATCCGGCTATAGATTCGATCTAATCAAATTCCAACCAAATTCTTCACAAGTTTTCACAAACAAACTTTCTTCATCATTATTTCAGTCCCACATTCCAGTCAATGAAAAGTCTAAAGGCAAGGTCATGAAATCTTTTAACGCCTAAAAGCCGATTGATTACCAGAGTCTAAAGGCAAGATGATAGAAATCAACCAAAAAAACTTTTGAAGTCTTAAAAACCAAATTCGAGACGGACAGAATTGACGAGAGTTTCCACAAACTTTCTTTATCGTTATGTACGAAGGATCCCACTACGTGTAAAATCGTGCCTTCTAGTCCATGAAAAATGTAAAGCCAAGATGATGAAAATCAACGAAAAATCCTCTCATCTCTTAAAGCCAGTACGCGGTATTGAGTGGAATACGGGGTCTTCGGATGTATTTATATGTAAGCTGGACACTAGGGCTTTTAACCTAAAATGTTTTAGGTTAAGTTTACACAAATTTATAACTAAGGTTAATATTCAATTTAGTCAATGTAAGTAGGAATATGGATGATGGATAAAATATTAAAATTAATCAATTTTATTATAATTTTTCCTTATTATAATTCATTTTATATCATTTATTTTATAAATTGAATTGGATAATGGATTAATTTTTTTTTTATTTAAATTTGGTAAATTAGAATTGAGTGGTTATTTTATGGGATTTTCAACAATCTATTTATACACTAAAAAAATGAAATTTAAACAACATAAAATTGTGATTCCCTACATCAAAAAGTAGAAGAGTTATATAGCACCAATTAGAAATGACTATCAAATTAACTATCCAAATAATGAAATTGCATATTCTAATCAAATAAATAAATTTAATTAGATCCTAAAAACCTTTACTTGCAATAAAATTGTGCAAACTATAGATTTGATACATATAATTTTAAACAAAAATTATTTTATTGAATTTTCTTAAAAATTATTTTATTGAATATATGAAAGCAACATTTTCTTTGATTAAAAACAATAAATATAATTAATTTTAAAATATGTAGATTTAAACAACTTTGAAAACATTATAAAATGTCTTATATTTAGTTTTATGCGTGGGGTTATGCTAAATGTTGTTTGAAAGTACATGATTTTAGTCCTTATATACAAGGAAATAAGTTAATGACAAGAAGCATTTAGATGACTAAGTTGAAACCTTATTCCTTAAATACAAGAAAACAAATTAATGATACATACTTAGATAACTAAATTTTGTTACACAAGATGACGTAGTTACATATTTAAATTTCAAAATAATACCATTAACAACTAGGGCTTGATATTTCTTTCCATCACCCTCCTTATCACTCATTACTAACAAGTTCTTCATTACTTCTTTTACCATCATTTTTGAAGTAAAATAACCCTAAGAAAACATAATGATTAAAAACCATTACGAAGTGCCTAGCCAAGACAATGTTTAAAGTTATAAAAAAAAAAAGATTTTTGAACTAGCACCTAGCCTCAACTTCCCCTATGTAGGGTGACTCCTTGTTTAAATGAAGATGATTGGACTTGTGTTTTTCTTATATCATATTATTTTAGCCTTTTAACACTTTTTATTACAATTTTATAAGATGTTTCACACATTTATAATTTTTGTTATTATTGTTATTAGAATTTTGTATGATGTTTGACATATTTATAATCTCTTAAATTTTATCTTTTATTAGTGGTTTTAAGATAATACAATTTGTTTTTTATAAAATATTTTAATAATATTTATTTATATTAATAATTAAAAATTAATTATTTTAAATTATATATAAAAATAGTTCTTAAAATAATACAATTTTTTTTATAAAATATTTTGATAATATTTAATTATATTAATAATTAAAAATTACATATAAAAATATTATAATAAGTAATTTCTTTATAGAGAGATGTGTAATTCTTTTAGATTTATATGGAGTTGACATGTAACATTTAAAATATATTGATAAGTAAAATAATATATTTTAATATTCACATATTTTAATATTGTGTGTGTAAAGCAATTGAAAGTAAAAAAAATTGTGTTGTGTCAAAAGACACTTTCTACAATGGAGTATGAAGATTTGTAATTCCTTTCGTGCTCAACATGGGGTTCACACGTGTCATTTAGAAA
>SNQJ01S0004831.1:190857-202678 GCA_010110895.2 Picea sitchensis
AGAACAGTAACCCTCCGATCACATTCAAGTTGTATCTGCACCATTGGATGACCTTTATTATTCTTTCCTTTTTAAGTCGGGTTTCATCATTTCAGCATTCCTGTGCCCAAGTGTCTCGACACTTCATGTCGTGATCTCCAAAAATTCGAAATGGAGCTTATCTGGACTAACTCCTTCTCTTCCCATGACCAAGTGTTGTGACCATAGCCTTATGCATAAGGCGCTTTCGCGATTTCGCATATCGCAAATCCGTAATACAAGTTTCTTTGTATCTTTTGTCTCTCCATATTGCGATTCGTGAAACTCTGACACGGAGTTGAACCAACGGTCCAGATATGAACTTGTTTCAACGGCTACGATTGGATCGCGATATTGCATATCGCGAAATTAGGATTCTTGTTGCATTTGTTTCTTTTCTTCTTGATGTCACGATTCGCAAAACTCCGACACAAGCTATAATCAATGGTCTAGATTCATTCTCGATTCAATGGCTGCGATTGAATCACGATATCGCATATCACGATTTCGGCATTCTTGTTTCCTTGTTTTCTATTCCTCTTGATGTCGCGATCCTCGAACTCCGATATGGAGTTACATCTACGGTCCAGATCCAAGCTCGATTTAATGGCTGTGATTGAATTGCCATATCGCATATCGCTATTTCAGTATTCTTGTTGTCAAGTGATTTTGTCACTTCAAAGTCCCGATTCACGAAACTTCGATAAGGAGTTAAATCAACAGTCCAGATCTGATCTCTATTCAGCGGCTGTGATTAAATCGCGATTTCACATATCGTGATTTCGACATCCTTGATGTCAAGTGTTCTTGTCACTTCAAAGTCTCCATCCCCGATACTCCATGAAGAAAATCAATGGTCCGTTTCACTTCTTAACTTAACGGCTGCGATTAAATCGTGAATTCTCATATCGCGATTTCGGCATTCTTGTTTTCAAGTGTGTTTATCACTTCAAAGTTCCGATCCTCGATAATCCAACATTGGCTGGAATTAACGGTCCAGATCAAAGCTTGATCTGACGGCTCAGATTTCATCATGATTTTTCATATTGCGATTACGCCCTCTTCTCCTTGCACTTTAAAGACCGTGCAGGTTCTCCTCGATCCAACGGTGGTCGGACCCTGCGCTCGGATCTGACGGTTGAGATCTGTCTCCCTCTTCAACGATCATATATTCTTCTTCTCAAGAGATTCTTCTCAAACTTTCGCTCATTCGCTTCCTTCGTTCATTCACTGCCTTCAATCATTCACTGCTTTCGATCATTCACATTTCTGAACTTATCTTCTGTTTTCCTGTCGATTACAAACTTGTTGTTCTCATGTCATATTCAATGTTGCCATCAATGACAAGCATTCACTATATGTTAATTGTCTGTTAAATATTTTCCAACATCCACCTCATCCAACATCAGTTGACTGTCTGTAACTTCAAATTTCACCCATTGACCTAATACGTAAACCTACCAATGTGGCTCCCACCCTCCATCGGTTAGATTTCCAATATCTGTGCCCCAACACATCAAAGCCATCATTTACTAGGGAACCTATTTATGCATGTGTATTATCAACCCCAATTATTCTTTATTCATTTGGTAATTGTATAAAGTACCTTTTGATTTATAGAAAGTCTATAGGTTTTTTCCATCACATCCTATGTCATTTTTTACCTAGAAAAGCAACCCATGTCACCCTTGGTTGGGGCATCTTTTCTTCATAGCTATATCCACAAAATAATCCCTACAGTGGAAAAAACCTGAGTATCCTATACACCTTTAGCCCATATATCTATGTTTTGATCTATCCCCCATATCTTTGCATTATTCTCAATATAGTTTAGCCCAATATCTGGTTGTCCCCCGACACCAAACTATGTTTTACGGTTTCTTAAATTCCCCACCAACACCCCAACCAAAGGAAGCTTTTGAGTCTCATGGATTATGAACTTCATTCATGTTACTCGTCATCCCACCTTACTATGTATTAGTACCTGATACCATATTTTATTAGTCAATTTCAAGGAGCCCTTAACTTCTTGTAGTCATGCCTCCCTACATGTCGATGTCAGCACCCGTTTCTAGGAAGGTGGTAATATCTTGACTCTCATTTCACTTTCAATGAAGAGTCTCAGATGGAACATAAAGAGTCTGCATTACTTTTTTATTCTGTTGGCGCCCATAACATTCAACCTCAAAATAGTTTCATGTTATGGTGGGAATTACTATGCGACCATTGAAATTATCAGTTGCAGCTGAAGCCCTATCAATTCCATAGGCCATCAATGCCTCCAAGTCATGGATATTCAACATAGTTGTTCATTCCTTGATTCAAATCTAGTTCACTTTTCATAACCATCATCCACCTTTATTGAAACTCTTGAGGTCACAATAGATATCCAGTTCATGAAAAACTTGTTGGATTACTGAGAGGGTAGGTGAATCTGTAATAGATCAATTTAATCCTTTTTCACTATAAAATGAAATTGTTATATCAATGTAGCATTATCATCCAATAGTTGCAGAGTAAATACACAACGAACAAATGAGAAATCACACACATACACAATACACCAATGTTTTACGTGGAAACCCAAAGTGGGAGAAAACCACGGAAGGATTTTTCTTATATGTATTTAAGAATTACATTCATTAGAAGAACCAACTTCCTTTGTTTTCCAGATGGAACTAGAAAGAGGCTCCAACCCCCTAATTTCTTAGGCTACAACCTGAGGGAAGCTCCAACTCCCCAATTCTCTAGCTACAACCAGAAGGAGGCTACGACCCCCTATGTTCTCCAGCTACAACCGGAAGGTGGCTACAACCACTTGTCCTTGCCCTGTCCAAATGCCTTGACGTAGAATGATGGAACCACTGTCACACTATCATTGTGAGATATACTGTTGTAAACATGTACCAATCAACCTGCACCAAACAACCTATACCAATAACCTAAACCATGCATCAACCTGTACCTCAATCTGTAATCAACCTGTACCATAAATAAGTGCATCATCCATGCACCAACATGTACCAAACAATCTGTAATCAACCTGTACCATAAATAAGTGCATCAACCATGCACCAACCTGTACCTCAACTTGTACCATGAACAAGTGCATCAACCATGCACCAAACCTATACAAATAACATGTCACAACAACCTGTCCAAACAACCTATCACAACAACTTGTCTCATCAATCTTATCAGCCAAATCAAATCTACTTACCAATATCAATCACCAAGACAACTCTAAAATATGTGCATCAACCAAGCATAACAAAACAACTCATAATCATCACCAAGATCAACATGTGCTTCTAATAATATACCAATACATGTATGCTACATCATCCATAAACCATGTGTCAATAATAATACTAACAAGTGCCTCCAACCATGTACCAAGTATGTACCAATCATGTATCAACTACGCATCAACTATGACTCATCAATATGTAGCAACATCATCAACTATACACCTCATGTATGTTCCAACTCATCAACTACTTGTCTCAACCATGTACCCAACATGTACCTCAACCAAAATCCCTCATCAATTTCATCATCCAAATCTGATTTGTAACTCTGTAATAGACATGGTGTATATGATCACATACCTGCAAACCTTCCTTAACTTTACTTTAGTCTCACATGACTAGTTTTGGATTAGTCAACAACCCTAACTTGAAATAATCATAACTATGTACCTGTAATGAATAAATATATGAAAATAGTACACAATATTATTCAGTGTGTTTTATGCAATTCCTCTAGGTTTCACTACTTGGAACCTCTCAGACAAGGAGTTATAGCAAAAATGGAATACCTTGTTGAATTATGGATTATTCTAGAGAGCGAACTTGTAGAGTGTGCCCCACATGGAATATTTGTTTTATGGATTTGAAAATTGTACATAGAATACTACAGAATTTACTCTAACCAACACATTTGGTCTTACTGAACTTGGATATGTTATGAATCATTTATGATGTTTTTACCCGAAATTCATGTTTTAGACTAGTTTCAGGACTAGCCACAAACCCTATTTTCCACGGCGTGTAACTTCAAAAATACAATGAACCACAAGATGAAATTTGTATCACAGCTACTTGGATATGTTTCCTCAATGGCCTCCCAATTTCACAGTTTGAATCATTCTAGAAAAAAAATTATTGTGAAAATGGTGAGATGACCTATAAATAACATACCTTAGAAAGCATCATCAAAAGAATTTATCCTCCCTTGAATTTTGGCCTTCTTTACTTCACCTTCCATCTGAAATTCAGCTTAGATATCCTTTGGTTACCTCAGTCACCTTTAGATATTCAATATGATCAAGTGTGATTAAAATGAGAGAGCTTTGCCTCTTATTTATACTTTCATGTAGCTTCCTCAAGGAGTTACCTTTTAACTATCTTAACCCACTTTCCTTATTTTAGGGTTAACCCACTTCTAACCACTTGTCTACTTAGTAATTTCTCCACTAAATTTATTATTTAAATAATTTACTTTGTATCCACTTTGATTTATAGTACACTCATCACTTCACTTTATTATTTAAATAATTTCTTCTTTGCAAAAACTTTGACTACTTTGACTTTTTGGGGCTTCTATATGACTCATGAGGGTTCTCCAACTTCACATGGACATAACTCTCTAACCATGAGGAGTTATGTGACATTCTACATACCACTAGAAATGCCATGACATGTACTATCCATATAGAATAGTCCTTTCTACAAATATATCAAAACTCGTACCATTATCCATGAAACAAACGTGGGTCCATTACCCAAACCTGGGTTCTCCAATTTCACATGGCCATAACTCTTTAACCACGAGGCATTATGTGATGTTCTGCATACCACTGGAAATGGAATGACATGTAATATCCATATAGAATATTATTACCTTAAAATAGATTAAAACTCATACCCTTATGCATCAAACAAACTTGGGTCCACTACCCAAACCTTTGTGCTACTAGAATTCTCTACCAAACTTTCTCCAAGGGTTGACATCAATTACTAAGGGTTGAAATCAATATACAATATCACTCTCCAATTGTTGACATCAATGACAACCAAAAATCCATACCATTTGTCCATCAACCTAAGCCAATTGTCTAACAATCTCCCTCTTTGTCATTGATGGAAACACCAACATTGATGGCAACACTTAGTCATGATAACATTCATCCTTATACTCCTCATAAATGTTTTTATCTCTCCCCCTTTGACATCAATGGCAAAGGGTATCTCCATTTGGGGCTGCTCCTCCTGTCTACATGCGTCTGTGCTCTCTCTCCAAGCATTTATATCCTGCATCTGATAAATCTATCCCTCTTTGTCATCAATGGAAAAGGTATCTTTCCATCTGGGGCTGCTCCCCCTAACTGAACTGTACTTGGGGATACTCCCCCTGACTGAAATCTTCCTGAAACTAATCTCCCAACCTAAATTGTCCTATTTATGGTGCTTCCTCATGTAAATCTAAGACATATAAGATAAGCATCCAAAAGAATTCATTTTGGAGTAGAAATTACTTCGAGTCTCTGGCGAAGATACTCAAAGGCTTCCCATGGAAGCGGTTTTGTAAAGATGTCTGCCACTTGTTCTTTTTTTCCCACATATTCAACTATGATTTTCTTCTCTGCAACATATTCCCGTAAAAAGTGATACTTGATTGGAATGTGATTCGTTTTGGAGTGCATCACTGGGTTCTTTGAGATATTGATGGCACTTGTATTATCACAATAGATTGGAATGGGATCATCATACTCAACCTACATATCTATCAGAGTTTGTTTCATCCATAGAACCTGTGTACGACATGTTGTTGCTGTAATATACTCTGCCTCGGTTGTAGATAAAGATACTGATGATTGTTTCTTGCTTAACCATGGTACTAAACACTCACCCAAGTAGAACGTTGCTCCACTAGTGATTTGTTGGTCATCAATGCAACCTGCCCAATATGCATATGTGTAGGCAATAAGTGATAGATCCTTTCCTTTTGGATACCATAATCCAAACTCTTATGTTCCTTTGATATATCTGAAAATCCTTTTCACTGCTAATACATGTGATTCCTTTGGTGCTGCTTGAAATCGTGTCACCTATCCAACTACCTCCATTACATTTGGTCTGGATGTTGTCAAATATAGTAAGATACCAATCATTGACTTGTATTACCTCTGTTCTGTAGACTTTGAATCATCATCTTTTTTCAACTTGCAACTGGTTTGCATAGGAGTGGTAACTAGTTTGAAATCTTCCATTCCGAACCTCTTTAGCATTTCTCTGATATACTTAGTTTGAGAAATAAAAGTTCCTTGGTTTCTTTGACATATCTGAAGACCCAGAAAGAAGGATAGTTCTCCAAGTAATGACATTTCAAATTCATTCTACATATCCTTTCCAAATGTTTGGCTTAACCTATCATTAGTACTTCCAAAAACAATATCATCAACATAAATTTAAATTAATAAAATACTACCTTGAGTTACCTTGATGTAGAGGTTGTTGTTTGCGCTTCCTTTCCATAGTTCGTAGGGAGTTTTGTCATTGTTGTTTCTGAGCATTACTCTATTTTGAATGCGAATTGTTGTATGCACTGCATTTGTCCAAAAAATATCTGTCAATTTGGAATCCATTAGCATTGTTCGAGCCATTTCCTATGTAATTATCATTCATTATGATAATGTTCCTTTGTCTCTGAACCAATCTATGAATCCATGCTCTCATCCACTATCATATATCTGTCCAAACCTACTAAGTATTCTTACGAATCCATCTCTGTCCATATTTTCCAAGACTCTACTTGCGCAACTGTCCATAATGCTAACCCATTTATCATTATACTATCATGAAGTCTTGATTAATCTATCAAAATATACTTTTGCTAATTGACTGCTCTGGATATGTCTTCTCAAACTCTGCAAGCTGCTCAAAGGATGGTTCTTTGGTCTATCACAGCTATCGCAATGCTCCCCCTATCTAATATTCATATTACATGGGAGTCTCTAAGTCGGATGGTTCAGAACAATTCATGCTCTGATGTGTATTCATCATCATCTTCATTGGTAGATTCATCATCATCTTCATTGGTAGATTCATCATCTCTCTGAGCTCTGAATTCTTTATTTTTGTCTGTGGATTCATCTTTCACTACAATTCCTGAAAGTACAATCTATTGAACTTGTTCCTTATTTACATGTGCTTCTTTTCTTTCAGTTATTTTCCAAACCTTTATGTATCTGACATCTTTCTTTTTCTCTGTAGAATTTTCTTCATCTCATTTTATTACCAATATTGTGATCTCTAGGACCTAGTCTTTGTTCACCTACTCTTCGTGTTTTCTTATCCATAATTTCTTACATATGATATCAGTGTTCTCTTTCATGGAAGTATCGATCATGCTTCTACAATCACTAGCTATGTGTCCATAGTTATGACATTGTAACACTCAATGTTACGTGGAGCCACATAGGCATTTCTTGCTTGAACATTTCTTTTATAATCCCTGCAATCTGCAACCTTATGTCCAAAGTTAGTATAATAAAAACAATGACCATAAAATAAATTTGCATACGTGGGAGTGAATGATCTTCTTGTGGTGTAGTCCTTCTGAATTTTTTCCTTGACTGATCATGATCATCATTGAATCTTCTTTGTGGCTTGAACATGGATGGTCTTATTGAAGTTGTATCTTCAATAGTTTTCTTAGATTCTAGTTGACCATGATTCATTCCTTTGAGTACTTCTGCATAACTCTTTCTATTTTTTTTATTCTTCTTTTCTAGCTACCTAAAGTGCTTCTTTTCATTCTCTATAACTGATGTGGATGTTTCTGTCTCTTCAACGTTCTTGTTAAGCTTGATGATTTTGCTTCTCAATGTGACAACTTCTTCTTCAATCTTCAGAACTCCTTCTTTCTTCATTATATGAGACTTCATGACTTCTTCTGTTCTTTTTCGCTTCTTCAAGCTGAATTTTTAATGTGATTATTTCTTCTTCAAGTCCTTTCTCTTCTTGACCAAACTTTTCCTCAAGCTAGTTTAGATCATTAGCTCTTTCCTTAAGATGATATGTTAATATATTCTCTCTCATTTCTTCTTCTTCTTTCTGTGCTTCTATGTTGGCTTCCAAATACTTCTTTTGATATTCAATATTTTCTTCGATCTTTCTCGCTTCTTCTAGTGAGTTCTTAAGTTCTCGATGACCTGTTGGGCTTCTTCAAAAATGTGAACACTTTCCTTTTGTTTCATCAATTATATATTGAGTGACTTTTTTTATTCTCTTAGTTCATCTAAAGCACTAATCAATTCTCTGGTGATTATGTGCTCTTCATCTTTTGAATCTGTTTGACATGGTGAACATAATTCTTCTTGATCTGTATCTGCATCTTCTTTGGCATTTTTTGAATCTGTGATGGGTGAAGAATATATGACATGTAAATTATCCCAAAGTTCTTTGGCTGATGAACATTTACCAACCTTTTATCTTACCGGATTAGGTAATCCTTTCCATATGAAATCCATTGCTATTTTGTTATTCTTCTTCAATTCCTTCTTGGCTGCAGTCTTTGCCCTTTTTGAACTATCATATCCTGCAACAACTAATAGCCAAATATAATGTCCATGTGACTGTAAAAATAATTTCGTCCTTCTGCTCCATATATCATACTTAAAACCATTATGACCATTAAACATTGGTACTCCAATCTCAGAATAATCCATGATCTCCTTCCAGTGGTTAAACTGTTTCCTGAAGGAACCTCGCTCTGATACCAATTGTTGGATTACTGAGAGGGGAGGTGAATTAGTGAAATTTATGATGCTTTTACCTGAAATACTTGTTTTAGACTAGTTTCAAGACTAGCCACAAACCCTATTTTCCACTACATGTAGCTCCCAAAATACAATGACCCACAAGATTAAATTTGTATCACAACTACTTGAATATGTTTCCTCAATGGCCTCCCAATTTAACTATCTGAATCATTCTATAAAACAATTTATTGTGAAAATGGTGAGATGACCTGTAAATAACATTCCTTAGAAAGCATCATCAAAAGAATTTATCCTCCCTTGAATTTTGGCCTTCTTTACTTCACCTTCCCTTTGTAATTCAACTTAGATATCCTTTGGTTACCTCAGCCACCTTTAGATATTCAATATGCTCAAGTGTGATTAAAATGAGAGAGACTTGCCTCTTATCTATATGTTCATGTAGCTTCCTCAAGGGGTTACCTTTTAACCATCTTAACCCACTTTCCTTATTTTAGTGTTAACCCACTTCTAGCCACTTGTCTACTTAGTAATTTATCCATTAACTTTATTATTTAAATAATTTATTTTGTATCCACTTTGATTTATAGTACACTCATCTCTTCACTTTATTATTTAAATAGTTTTTTCTTTGCAAACACTTTGACTACTTTGACTTTTTGGGGCTTCTAGATGACTCGTGAGGGCTCTCGAACTTCATATGAACATAACTCTCTAACCATGAGGAGTTATGTGATGTTCCACATACAACTAGAAATGGAATGACATTTACTATCCATATAGAATAGTATTTCCTACAAATATATCAAAACTCGTACCATTATCCATCAAACAAACTTGGGTCCATTACCCAAACCCAGGTTCTCCAACTTCACATGGCTATAACTCTTTAACCGTGAGGAGTTATGTGATGTTCCACATACCAACGAAAATGGAATGACATGTACTATCCATATAGAATAGTATTACCTTCAAATATATTAAACTCATATCCTTATACATCGAACAAACTTGGGTCCATTACCTAAACCTTTATGCTACCGGACTTTCTCCAAGGGTTGACATCAATCACTAAGGGTTGACATCAATATACAATATCACTCTCCAATGGTTGACATCAATCACTAAGGGTTGACATCAATATACAATATCACTCTCCAATGGTTGACATCAATGAAAACCAACAATCCATACCAATTATCCATCAACCTAAGCCAATTGTTTGACAAAACTTTCAATTACAACCATACATTCTTGTCTTCATGACATGAGCATGGGGAATGCTTGCCTCATTTGTATAAAAATAATTATATCTTTTTAGAGAAAACTTGGTTCGAATAATTTTCCCCTCTCCCTTCAAAAAACTACCCTGAAAATTCATCTCTATATTGTCTCCAAATATTTTACACAATGACATCACATGAAAAAGAAACAATGATGGATTTCAGCTACATGTATGCTTGTAACGTCACACATCAAGGAGCATGTGTTATCATCAAAAAATAGCTCATAGTAATATAGGTGATGGACGAATAAATTACTAGTGCAACACACCAAAAAACATGCCTCCAACACTAACAAGATTCATTTAGAAAATCACAAAACTAGACAAATAGTTCCTTAAATTTTTGTGCAGTCTCCAAAAAGGAACTTATGTGCACATCTACATGGGCTATCACTTCCAAATTTGTGCAAATTGCGCAGACTACGCGACTATCCTCAAAGAAACTCACGCAAATGTGAAAACAATGCATTTATGATTTTGGTCGGGCCTCACCCACTTCTAGCTCAGGTGTACCATGACAAGATGCCCAAATCCAAGTCGAAATCTAGCCTTGGGACCATTTAAGGACTAGGGAGATACCTACATGAGGGCCCTTATTCACACTACAAACTAGTTTTGTAAAATATTGTATGTTTACGATAAATACAAGCTTGAGGTATGCAACAAAGTAAGAGTTTATATGTATTGTTATGTTGTTGGAATTGCTCCTTGAGAATCCATATTTTTCATAGAAGGTTTCTAGCATCCATAACAAGAGCCATTCTTCTCACCTATTGAGAATCTTGGTTGGTAATTATTCACCATTGTCATTTCATTGTAAGAAGAGAAGGAGCTCTATAATGGGGACCTTAAGCGCCCTCCCAAGGATGAAGAGGGGAACTCATAATTTTCCTATATTTCTCCAAGGTGTTATCAATCAAAATCTTTTCCATTGGTAGCTATCTCTTATTCCTATTTTTTGTTTTGTATTGTCCATTCATTCATGTTTAGATTTGTTATATTCAACCTTTTATTTCTTATTTACTTTTCTTGTTGGCCCCACTAACCAACTAACAATCTACTTTGGTATCTGGATGGCTTGACAAGGTATCCTAAGTGTTGGTTTTTTCTCACCCAAGTGAAAAAATGAACACAACACCTCGCTCATCCTCCTAAGTTGTTTTTCTTGCATAAAAAATGATTGTTTTTTCATAAATTGTAGCATATGTTTTGGCTCACTCTATCTTCTATGAAAATAGGATTTTTAGTGTACCTATGATCCAAGTGGATATTGGTGGCCACCCGCCTATTCCACTTGGACCCCCATGATTTCTTCTTTCAGTTTTTCAGTTTCCGCACAGTTTACTATTTTTAGCAGTTTTTTCAGGTCCTGAACTTCCGGAGCTGTTTTGAGGCCTTAAACAACGTTTTTTTGGAAACCAGGGAGCAAAATGGATCATAGATCAATTTTGGTCACCCAAAATTTGTAGTCCTCGGATAGATCTTTCTAGCGAGGTATAGAACGTGTCAAACGGAAATCGTATGCCAAAGTTACGTCCCGGGGAAGTTGATGTACCAACTTACCCAAATGGGGCCCATAGTCTTGGTGTTTCATCTCCTAGGGTTAGGTATTTGGATGTTTAGGTTTTTCCATTGTTTCTGAATAATAATAGGCCTTCGAGCCTCATTGTAACACAGTTCAAAGGCCAGTAGCCACCACATCTCTTCTCAGAGATAAGCTACCAGCGCCCTAG
>SNQJ01S0004831.1:220402-254836 GCA_010110895.2 Picea sitchensis
TGGTAGCTGGTTATCTATACTATCTGCTTCAAAAAGTATTATTTCTTTTTATAGCTATACAAAACCGTACACAAAAAAAATTGTTAAGCCTGCTTCAGAAATGGAACTCCGTAGCTTCTAGTTCTATTCCATCAAAGAACTCGTATAAACAGAAGGCTCCTCTTTACAGTTGTAATGCTTCTTTATAGAGTTCATCTGCCTTAGAGTTGAGTTCCTGCAAAATATGTTGGAAGGACAACCACTCAAAATCCGTGAATTTGAGCTTGATCACTCTCAAAATAGAATCCATATTGGGGTTTTGAATAGAAATATTACCCCTTTCCCAATCAATTTCCATTTTGGAGTCACCAAACACTTGAAGTTTACTCAAATTCTTTTCCTTAGCCATCTTTAGAAGAGTCCAAAGAAAAATGAGTTCAATTGTGTTGTTTGTACCACCTCTAGGAGCATATCTAATGTGGATATAGTGGTTTTGATTGATAAAAAGGACCACCCCTACACTGCACTTTGGCGGGTTCCCTTGGCTTGCCCCATCAAAGTAACCCCACGAAACAACATAGTTAATTGGGGCAATTGGGGTTCAATTCTTTTGTTCTCTTGGTTCTTCCTTGAATTCTTCTGCCATATTGAGCATGAATGTAGTTGTTACTTCAGGAGGGATTGTTATGTCCTTGAAGATGGCATTGTTTTGTTCCCACCAAAGGTTGGAAATCATAATGCTTGGTAAGCCTACATAAAAAGACATCAATCTATCTTGAATCCATGACTTGTAGCAATCATCCAGAGATTCCTTGTTCCAGTCAGCTTTTGCCTTTAGCTGATCTTTGATCAACTTTGAGACCTGGCCTGCATATGGACAAGAAATGAAGAGACGAGAAACGAATTATGAGTTTGATTTACAAAGAGGTCATCTGTTAGGACCACACCATCCTCTCTTTAAGGCATTGTCCCAAGTCACAAATTTATTATTCAGAGCAAGCCAAAAAGTAATTTTGCATCGAGGGGGATTTAAACTTCCATAGAGATTTCCACCACCAATTCATGGGGACTACGATTGTGTCCTCAAACTAGGGTTTATAACCGAATTTGACCGTATAGGAACTGTTTATGGGGATCTTAGACTAACACAGAGAGTCTGTAGTCTCTTCATCCAGGGAAATGAAGTTTTCACATAAAAGAGTAATGAAGGATTCCCACTCTTCGAATAGAGCCTGAAGAATCCATATTGAAATCGCGTCCTTCCAGCCTAGTTGGCCTCTCAGCTAGGGGGATCCTATGCTTGCATCACATATAGAAGAGATTTTTTTATCCCTTAAGGACTAAAGGAGGGGAGGGGAAATCCTGAAATTGTTTCTTGCACAGAGGTGACGTCATGGGCCTTTCAAGGCCAACATCATAGTAGGAGGGAAAGACCCCCCTAGGTCCAGGCCTGCCAAGATGTCTCTGGTGGAACATCCTCCTCTCTCTCTGGTGCAAGCCTCTGACCTGTCTCTGCTCCTGGTTGGGGTCTCAGCATCCATCTGGTGGGATTTCAGCCCTATGGAGGTCCGAACTAATCATCTCCCCATGTGTACATGTTCATCGGGTGTGGCCCTGCAACAACAACAAGTATGCCCTCCATGGGCTCATAAGTCACAGGGATCATAGCAATGTCAATCACATCTAATAATCAAGTTATCTAAACATGTGCATAAAACCCCCCTTTCCCAGACAAGTGCTCAAAGACATTATGCTATTCTACAAGCCAGATTTGGAGAGGACGTCAAGAGGTTCTATTGGGCTAATTCTCATTAGACGTGGGATATTTCTAGGTGAAGACAAATCTAGGCCATGTAAGTGGATGAGGTGGTGAGGGATGTTTGAGAAATGGGTGCAGTGATGACAGGGGAATGTATGGCTCACATGTGGGTGCCTCTGAAGAGGGTGAGTTGCACCTTGTCATGGATGCAAATGTTTCCAAGCCCATTCAATGCCTTTTATCTTTTTATCTTATTGCTTTTTATTTCAAGAGACTAGTTAGGGGACACTACCCTGGTGTGGTGACCAGTGGTGACAATGTTACCCACAATCATTTCACGGAGATGAGAAGGATGGCCCGTGATGAGACTCCCTTTCTCTTGGCTATGCCACCAAGAGACACTACCCTAGCCTGTTGACCAGCTGAATGGTAGTGTCATACCGCTACATGCCTATGGACCTAATAGGCTGGCTCGTGATGAGACCCCCTATCCTCCAACTAGGTCTTGATTTTTTTATTTTATGGGTCCCTCTTTTTCTTGTTGAGAATCCCTTTATTACTTTCTCGGGGATCCCTGGGTGAAGCATCTAAAGGTTTTGTTCTTTTGGCTTTTATCTTTTGCCAGCTACTTTTACCCTCTGGGCCTTTAGCCCCTTCTTCCCACAAGATAAGGTACAACCCTTTTCTATCTTGGCAAATCCAATGCCCGAACCAATGTAGGGGATGGATGAGAGGGAAAAAGATGAAAAATGATAAGTATAGTGGGAATGGACGATGACCTTTCATGAACCCACCCAGTGTCAACTCAAACCCTATGAGAACCAGCTTGCTAGGGCATCCTGTTGTTCCCCTCGGGTGTGGAAAAGTGGAAAGGCATAAGGTCCAAGCACATGTCAGAAGCAAAAAGAATTAAATGCACATATTCAAATGTTTTGAGAATCAAAGTGACACATACCATGATACCCGAACTCATTACCTCATGGAGCAAGACCCACTGTTGTTGAAGGACCAAGCCGATGGGATGGATGTTGTTGTTGCTGACAAGGTGGAAGCGCTGAAGAAGAAAGATGGGCCCTCCAGGGCCAGGCTCAAGTCAATATGGATCTTGGTACTCCATGTCTAGGACCTGTGGGCCTCGAGACATAATCTCCTTAGTTATCCCTAGGCTAGGGGATAACAAGTCCATTTTGCAATTAATAATTGAAAAATTTTGTTTCTTAAAGGCTTAAATGTATGTTTTTTAAAACGATTCCTCTAGTGATTAGCCCTAAATAGTACCCTAATATAGTTGTTTAACTTGTTTTGAAAAAACTAGTTTAGTTAAGCTCTAATAGCTTGTTTTGAAACAACTAAATTAGCCTTAGATAGTGCCTTTAGCTTGTTTTGAAAAAACTAGTTTAGTTAAGCTCTAATAACTTGTTTTGAAAAAACTAGTTTAGTCATGCTCCAAACTCTCTCTTTCTCGGGAGTCTTTTTGGAACACTATGTAAATAGTAGTCTTTTTGCTTGTGTGTAAATAATTGAAAGTGTGTGATAATAAATTTTAAATTTTAAAAATATAATCAAAGTTTAAATTTTCAACTCTTATCAACACTTTCTGTGAAATTAGCAACAAAGCTACTTATACCCGCCTCTTAGAAATATTTTAAGGTAGTAGTTTTAATGTAATCCAAAACCAAAAGTTAAAATAATTATTGAACACTAAGTGTTATATTATTTATGCATAGTCTAAATACAAAATAGTTACTCCATGTTTTTAAATGTTCAATTAGAATTAGAAAGTGTGACTAACTATTAAAATAACAATAACTCTATAAATTTTGGTTTAAAATTTGTGCTACTTTTTTAATCATTTTTATTATATATAAATTTCTTAAATCTTCAAAAAATGTACAAACCCAAAATTATTTTATGTCAAAAGAGATGCTCTGAAATGAACATAAAATGTTTTATATGCCTGTGTACTAAACCCAAACCTTATGTAGAACTAGAGCAACAAGAACACAATTATACAAAGGAAAAAGGTGTTGAAGGAAATAGGTTCCTTCTTAATTAATTGGCCATTTGAGTCATCACAAGTTACATTGGCTCACAATATAGAGTAATAAAAGTTATTACTAGAAACAGGTTGATTTTATATAGGAAAATTTATAGTGTCATGAAAATCAATTCCATGATAATTATAAAATGGACCTCTTCTAGGTTGCTATTATCATTATCATTATTTTATGAGTATTTACATCCCAAAGTTAATAAAAAGGGCATTGAGAATTTTAAGCTACTTGTCAAGGTCAAGGTCATAGGCTAAGGCTAAACCTTGACCTTTACAAGTAGCCTATAACCTTTAGCACTATCTAAGGCTAAACTAGTCTCCCATATTTGTTCCGACACAACCAACATGGACTTGTTAATATAAGTATCAAAAAATAGGTGAGGATAGAGGACACCCTTTCTTAAACCATATATTATAATTGGTTTCTTCTAACTATCCCTCATTATTTCTAAACTTGCTATGACCCTTTTATAGGACAATATTGTTATGTACAACACTCAACAACAAAGGTAACCCAAGAATTTGTAGCCTCCTCCAAATCTTGTGTCTAGGATCTTGTATCAAATGATTTTTTAAATTTAAAAAAAAAAAAAAAAAAAGATTAATTGGTTGCTCCAAAATTCTTGAAATATTATAAAAAGTCCTTAGGTTGCCTAAAGTCAAATAATAACTTTGAAAATCACCCCTTTCCCTTAACTCTCTTATTGTGTCTCTCCAATTCTTGAGATAAAATTATAAAAGTAATTAGATTGTCTAAAATCAAAAAATAACTTTGAAAATCACCATTCCCATTATTTCTCTTGCTGTAACTTTCCAGCCATGAAATAATTTTCGTTCCAATCAATCTATACAATTTAGTTGGAAGAAAATTGATTATAATAATATTATAATTTGAAAAATTCTATTTATTACTTCAAGTGAAAGGCTTTTTATCCATGAATCAGGAAAACCCTCCTTGATTTTTAAATTAAAAAAATAAAAAAAAAATATGAAAATTATATCAAATTAAATTTTTACTTTCATAACTTTACTTTCCATGTATTCAAAAGATTTAAGTTAAAATTCAATTTGATTATTTTTTGAAACATTAAGAGAATCATAATTTTTTAGTTACATGTTTTATTGATCATAACAATTTTACAATTTTTCTTTAACGTGATCGATTAAGATATTTAAAAAAAAAAAAAAAATTAATAATTTTTTGTTTTTTTGTTTATATGTTGTTATTCATTTCTTTTAATCAAAGTTTCAAAGTTACTCTTAACTTTTAACAAATCTTAAAAAAACATTTAACCCAAAATGTAATATCATTTAAAAGTGATTACCACAGATAACCAATAGTGTTTTTAATCCAAATTGTAATATCATTTAAAAATGATTACCATAAATAACGAATAAATTAACCAAAATTCCCAGATAATAATGTAGTATTTATGTATGTTTAAAGACATTAAACACAGAGCCCAAATAATAATAACGAAATCTAGTATTTATATCAAGCTTTAGAGCAGTTTGATAGTTGTTGTACCCGGACCAAAAGGGAGAAAGCTATCGCGCCAGACAAAATCTTGCAAGAAGACGGGCTGGAAACAGAGTTTACGGAAAAAAAAAACGGCTGGCTGTGGAAGAGCAGTTTCTGAGACAATCCGTCCAACAGTGTTGAAGCATCTCTTCGCTCTGTAATATCAAATCCACTTTGTCATGCAACGATCCTCTTTGTAGCTACAATGTGTGTAAGTATCCTATATCCTAGAGGGGGTCTATCTCTCTTAAACTTGGCAGGCTAGGATGTGATGGCTGCAATCATTGCCTGTGAACCTAGCTCTCCATAAGTATTAGCCAAGGACAACTATATACAACCAAACCATTATGGATGTTGAATAAAGTTTTAATAGTTTTTTATATTTTTAATTTTAATTTAATTTTTATTGTTGGTAAAAGAAGATAAAAATACTCAAATCATTGCTTTCAAGTTTCAGCGATATAATATGGGTAGAAAGGTATAATAACTTAATGAATACTTGTGGAAACAAAAGGGGTTTTTATAAACATTTCCAAGAAGTTTTTTTTATGGTATTTGTGATTTTATTTTTTAAGTTCACATGAACCCAACAACAAATATACATAGAAAAGAAAATAGGCCACCCAAATAACAAGAAGGGAATGGGATTCAAAGTACATGGAACTAATGACAATGAAGTCAAATTACTTTATGGCTTAGTTATATAACCACTGCTCCCTTACAACATACTAGAATGTAGAAGAATTTTGGAATGCCTACAACTGCAGAAAATGTCTCTTTGACGTTTTGCAGCATACCCACAATGTTGATCATAGTAGGTCATCCTTTAGGGGATTCTTTTGTACAAAGCAAACCCGCGCTTATAAGGTGAGTGAGGCAATTGAGTTCTTTATCTTCTTCAGTGATAGTATTAGTTCTCAATAGACTCGTATCCACCACTTCCCTAACTCGATTTGGAAAACCACTACTCACCCATTTCTGCAAGTTCATTCCTTCCACAAACATGTTATGGGTGGGTTTCTTTCTAGTGAGCATCTCCAATAACACTACTCCATAGCTATAAACATCACCTTTTGTTGTGAAATATCCACCCAATCCATATTCTGCATTCAAACGTCCTCATCAAAAGGTCTCTAATTCAAAAAATTTAATAAAAATATAAAACTCATGACATTCACTAGCATGCTATCTATCTCAAATAATACCTGGAGGAGTGTATCCTGCGGATCCCTTGACTGCATGTGTGGATGTGACAACTAAATCCTCAAAGTCTGTAAAACATATGGTAGCAATGCCAAAGTCTATTAAATATGCTATCATATCTTTACCCAGAAGCACATTGTTTGGTTTCAGATCACAATGGATCACTTGCATGAAACAATGGTGATGGAGATAAGCCATGCCTTGTGCAATGTCAATTGCTATATTCAACCTTTGAATCAAAGTCAAACTACTTTCTACTTTGTCATCAGGATATAACCACTTCTCTAGGCTCCCATTTTGCATTAATGGAAATATCAAAGCTTTAATTTGGAGGTCTGAATAAGAAGTTATGATTCTAATCAGATTTCGATGCCTAACTCTACCCAATACTTTGCACTCCTTGTCAAAACTTTTTTGAGCCCCTTCATTTTCCAGATTGAGAAGCTTCACTACAATGATTGTGCCATCATTCAAAACCCCTTTGTACACTTTCCCAAAACTACCCACTCCTAACAAGTTGGCATCACTAAATTCCTCAGTTGCAGTGACAAGCTCTCCATAAGAAATTCTTCGATGCCCCACATTTAAGGATGCCATGACCTCTATGGGAGTGTGCCTCTTACGCTTTCGTCTCCACAGGAATCCCAAAAACAAACATGATACAACATTGATTGCAACTGCAACAATAAATATGATAACCTTTTTCAAATGTGAAACACTTTTATGTTTGTGAGTGGAGCTTGGTGATAGACTAATCCAAGGTCCACAAAGGCCAGGATTTCCCATAAATGTTGTGGCACCAACCTTTTTGAAAAATCCTCCCTTTGGGACTTCTCCTGACAAGTTGTTGAAAGATAAATTCAAATGGATGAGCACTTTGAGATTTGCCAATGTCATGGGTATTCCACCTGACAAATTGTTGGAGGATAAATCCATGTCTCAGAGACTTTGAAGTTCATCAAGCGATATTGGAATCGGACCTTCAAGTGCATTGCAAGAAATATTGAGGTATTCTAGTTCATTGCAGCTTCCGAGCCCACTTGGAATGTAACCAGTTAACCTATTTGCAGAAATATCTATAGCTTGAACCATATTCATCTTACTTACTTCCAAGGGGATTGGTCCATGTAATAAATTGTATGAAAGGTTGAAAGACAAAGCTAAATTTGCAAGATTTGCAACCTCGGGAGGTATGGGCCCACTAAGCATGTTGTATGATAAGTCTAGATTTAATAAGTTCATGCATTTTCCTAGACTTGTAGGTATATTACCTGATAACTGGTTGTGATCAAGATATAGATATCTCAGCTGTTGGAGGTGTGCAATAGAATCAGGGATCCTTCCAGATAAATTATTTATGTCTACAGCTAGGAGCCCTAAGCTTTTGAGTTGACCAATTTCCATTGGGATCTTTCCTTGTAAATTGTTTCCTCCCATATATAACTCCTCCAACTTTTGAAGCATTTTAAGTGAAGATGGAACTACGCCGGTAAAAGAATTGGAATCTAAAGCAAGGAGCCATAAATTAGTGAGGCTTCCAATCTCTGGTGGTATTTCTCCTTCTAATCCATTCCTCTCCAAGTTTATGAAAGACATTTTTGTAGAGAGGTGGCCTATAAAAAGGGGAAAACGTCCCATGAGATTATTAGAGGATAAGTCTATTATGCTTAGGGTCGAACAGTTAATAAGAGCAGTAAGAATGGGAAAGCTCGTAGTGTTGCCACTAACCAGTTGATTATGGGCAAGCTCGAGGAGCTGCATCATCTTACCCAACTCGGAAGGAACACTCCCGTGAAAGTTGTTACTATACAACTGTAGGAAGCCCAAAGAGGATATATTTCCCAAGCAGGCTGGGATTGTACTCGTCAAATTGTTTTCTCCTAATTCAATCGATTGTAATTTGGGGAGAACGCATAGCTCCTCGGGAATGTTTTCTGTGAGATTGTTAGTGTACATAGATAAGATTCTTAAACTACAGCAACCACCGAGAGTGGGTAGAACAGAATCTTGGAGCTGATTCCTACCCAAGTAAAGCCTCTTTAATCTAAACAAATTTCCCAATTGATATGGGACGAGACCATGAAATTTGTTATCAGAAAGGTCGAGTATTCTAAGAAAGGAGAGATTGTCGAGAAGGGGAGAGATTATACCTTGTAATCCCATGCCTGAAACATTAAGGGAAACCACTCTCTGTCTGCGCCGACTGCATCTGACACGCTTCCACTCGCAGAATGAAACATTTTGTTTCCAGGTAGCGGATAAATATAGAGTTGGATCATAAGTGATTACAGAGATGAATCCAATTAAAGCCTCTTGATCAGAAGCGTTGGTGAAATGGGGATGGGCACAATTAGATAGTGGAAGTGTGGAAACCAGAAAAGGTGTGAAATAAAAGAAAAAGAAAAGTATTCCCGTAATAGACCAGAAAAGAGAACGAACGTAATAGATCTCCATCTTCACCTCCTTAGACAGAATGGGAATGGTTGGAGTTTCTTCGATTATTTATATAAATTTAGTGCGGGCTAGCTACGACAATTCCATTAAATTAATCAGAAATTAAAATCTTGGAGCTGATTCGTATACAAGTAAAGCTTCTTTAACCTAAACAAATTTCCCAATTGATAGGGGATGGAACCACGAAATTTGTTATCAGAAAGGTCGAGTATTCTAAGAAAGGAGAGATTGTCGAGAAGGGGAGACCACTCTTTTTCTACGTCGAATGCATATGACACATGTCCACTGGCAGAACGAAAAATTTAGTTTCCAGGTAGCGGATAAAGATAGAGTTGGATCATAAGTGATTGCAGAGATGAATCCAATGAGAGCCTCTTGATCAGATCTGATTGAATCAGACGAAGTATATTGAATCCTACATCATCAATATGAATAAAGGAAAGTCCAAGATCTCACTAGTAAGTGCCAACCAAGCCAAGAAGTTGATTAGTTCTAGTAAGAAATATGTTTTTCTTTTTTAAAGTGAAAATCAGTTTGAAAATGAGTCAATTAGAGTGAAGGCATCCCTCGAGGGGTGTACTAAAGAGTATAAACATCAATTGGAGGAGTTTCTACAACTATACAGAGGAGTGTTCTAGGATCCTAAAGGGATACCACCTAAGAGGGAAGTGGAGCATGTAATACAATTATTTCCAAAATCCCCATTGTCAAATATTGGGTTGTATAGACAGTCTATTCTCAAAGCAATGAAGTGAAGAAGAAGCTGCAACATTTGTTGGAGAAAGGTGTGATTCAACCAAGTATGTCACCTTGTGGGTCACCCATCATAATTGTTCCCAAGAAGGATGGGACTTGGATAATATGTTTCGATTACAGGGAATTGAATAACATTACATTGAATAATTGGTAATGCCTGCCAAGGATCGATGAGTTGTTGGACCAGTTGCAACATGCCAAGTACTTCACTCAGTTGGATTTGAAATCATGATATCACCAACTACAAGTCAAATAATAAGATACCTGGAAGACTTCCTTCAAGACAAGGCAAGGTTTGTATGAGTGGTTGGTTATGCCATTTGGTTTATGCAATGCACCAGATAAATTTATGAGACTAATGAATGATGCACTACACCCTTTTCTAAATTCATTTTTTATGGTTTATTTGGATGATATACTGGTTTATAGCGCTACCTGGGAGGAGCACATCTCACTTCTTATGCTAGTGTTAGAGACTCTAAAAAAACACCAACTGCAAGCTAATATCAAGAAATGTGAGTTTTCTCAACAATCTTTGGTGTATTTGGGGTATGTGATCGGTGGAGGGGAGCTCAAGATAGATCCCACCAATATGGAGGACATTATGAAATGGCCAGTTCCTACAAATTTCCCTAAAGTTAGGAGTTTTGTTCGGGCACACAATACTTGTGAAAGTTCATAGCTTCATTTTCAGCGGTAGCTACACCACTCCACGCTACAACAACCAGTGGGAGAAGAATCAGCATAAGTCCTTTGATGAGCTGAAAAGAAATATCAGTCAAGAACCAATGCTTGATCTACCAAACTTGCAGAAGTGGAGATAGATGCAAGTGGGTATTCCATGGGAGAAGTACTTATGTTGGGAGCAAGGCACATATGCTATCATTTTGAAGCATTTCATGGGGCGGTTCTGAACTACCCTACCTACGATAAGGCACTATATTCCTTGGTACAAGCTATCAAAAAGTGGAAACACTATCTGATGGGAAAGGAGACCATCATCCACACAGATCATTATCCCCTATAGTATTTCAAGGCCCAGAGTAAGCTACAACAAACTAGGAATTACAAGTGGATGGGGTTTTACTAAAATTTCATTTATTCATAAAGTATAAGAAGGGTAGCACAAATAAGTTGGCAGACATGCTTTCACGACCACCCACATTCAATGTTACAAATTTGGGAACTCTGATGCACATGGATCCTTTTACCCATGATGCATATAAAGAGGCATACACAGAAAATGAAGACTTCAAGGAGGTGTTTCAATTTTGTATATAAGAAGGTGACGACAAGGCTGAATATCATTTCCAGAATGGCTTACTCTACAAGCTCGACAAGATTTGTGTTCATGAAGGTGAATGGTTGCAACTTATCAGAGAGGCTCACACCTCCAAGGTTGCAGGACATTTTGGTGTTGGAAGACAGTTTCTAACTTACAGAGGTATGTGTATTGGCCCAGAATGCAAGAATATGTAACACGGTATATTAGATGATTTATACTTTGTTGTACCATGTCATATACCCACTACGGAAATTAAAACTTTTCACCCCTTTTCTTCTTTTCTCTGAAGAATAGAATTCCCCGAGTCCCTATGGGACCTGATACAGACCCTACCATCCCTTAACCGCACTCATTTGATTGACAGTTATGGCCATAGGCCTAATCAGTATGGTGTCCTTTCGCTCTTCGCGACTCGGTGCTACCAGAGCATCAAGTTTTTCGACTCTGATAAACCCCGAAAGGCGATAGTTGACTTCCCTGTGACACTTTTCGCTACTCATAGCCTCGCAGGTTGAAGCGTCGAGCTCTCGTTCTCTTCTTCTCCGAAGTCCCGAGATGCGAAAGTCAGCAATGGTTTGACTTCCTTTTCGCACTTCTTGCAACTCGCAACCTCGCAAGTTGGGGCGTCGAGCCTTCATCCTCCTATCTCACGAACCTCTGAGACGCGAAAGTCAGTGATGGTTTGACTTCCTTTTCGCACTTCTCGCAACTCGCAACCTCGCGAGTTGGGGCGTTGAGCCTTCGTGCTCCTATCTCGTGAACCTCTGAGACGCGAAAGTCAGCGATGGTTTGACTTCCTTTTTTCACTTCTCGCAACTTGCAACCTCGTGAGTTGGGGCGTCGAGCCTTCGTGCTCCTATCTCACGAACCTCCAAGACGCGAGAAGTCAATAGAATGTTGACTCCTTCCCAGGCGACGTGTGTCCACCCATCGGCCACGCGGGCCCCACCTAATGGATGTGCCACATGTTCTCACAAGCCTCGGCTCTCGGCACTTCACGACTTCTACGGTCAAAAGTGGCCCCTTCCAACCTCCAAACCCCCAAACTCCCGATATATGATATCTCCACGGAGTTCTGATCCAACAGTCCTCCAGTTCCTAGATTCAACGGTTCAGATTCTCCTCCTTGCGTTTTTCACTTCACGACTTCGTGGGTTGAAGCACCCAACCCTTGCACTCTCTTCTTACGAAACCCCGAGATGCGAGATCCCGAACTCGGACCTCTTCCAGACTGCACCAACCCTAACCGCCTTGCAACTCTACATGATCCAACGGTTATCGGTTGTTCACCACTTATATCTCGAAGTGTCTTTGCCATCCATTTCTTCTCTCTTCTACGCACATATGGATGTACATTTTTGACGACCCAGATCTATTTCGCTCCAACTAATCTAATGGCAATTGTAGCTCTTCCTTGAGAATGCACTTCTCTTTCTTCTCCTTGGAAGATTTCTTAAGTATCAAAGGTCTCGGCCTTTGCTTCTCCTCTACGACCTTCGCAGCTATGGCTCCGTGCACAAAATGACACTATCCCTCCCGGGCTTCTCTACTCTGAAGCTGTGAAAAATTTCCTCGACCTATGTGAATTCCTACAGGGTCTGTGCATCTGACCAGGTGCTATCTGTCCTGAGCTTCGTCAACTATGAGGGACATGGGAGCTTTGCGCTCTTTCTCCTGGGTTTGACTCTTAAAAGAGTCTTTAGCACATCTATTGCTCTCCTTCATCAAGTCTAGGACTTGAGTGGGTCTCGGTCTCTACTTGCTACTCGTGAAAACAAAGGAAACGGGTTGAGGCATTTAATGCCCCCTCTTCTCCTTCCAATCTAATGGCCATGAGTGACCGCAGATCTTTTGACAGGATCTCGCCCGTCAAATGATACTTATCCCTACATAGCCATCTCGGGATTTCAAGAGGATTGTTCCTCCTCGTGTAGGGTTACTAAGGCCTTGCGCCTTCACATCCTCTTTCCAGGTTCTTGATGGGCTTTTCAAGGAGGGCATCTCTATGGGGAGGTTTACCCAGGGTACTATATGAGGTAGATAAGGGTATCTCTCTCTCGAGAACCATATGTGAAGTCTGAATTAGATCAGTATGCATATAAATAGCGATTTATGAAAACATAAGCCATATGTAGTCTTTCCATTATAAACATGCAACTACCAGTACTGATCAAAACACCATACAGACATTCTTGCACTAGAATCATTCACAATTTCACAGCTTATGAGCATAAATGTCAGAATATATATATTTCAAGATGCCAAAGACAAAACACTTATCAGAAAAACACCAGAGGTGATGCAACTGCTGGGAGGGGTGCTCGTTTCCACCCAACCGTAGGCTCAATGACTCCCAACGGATTTACCACTAGCCACCCTCGAGCTGAGACCACGATACTTCGAGACTGCGTCTTTGTCTGCCAGTGACTGAGAATGAAGGTTACTCTCCTTCTTATCTGCTATCACTCACTCTGCATATTTTTTCGGAGTTCTTCCTCCCTCGCGTCTGCCCGTGATCGCACACTCCTCCTACCTTTTTCCTTTTCGGCGAGGTTGCGTGTGGCACGATCTCCCTCGCGGTGGTCAGGTGTCAGGACCCCACGGATGGGCGGTTTTACCCCCATCCCTCATTACGCATGAGGAGCCATTCACCTACCAACCTGCGAGTAATTAATTTCGGGCCAGTGAGCCGCTCTTGGTTCTCCAGGCCAGTGAAGACCAAATACGGTATTGGTTTTTTGGTGGAAGTTAATGCCACCATTCCAGGTGCCTTCCACCACCTTTATCCAGCCATCGTGGTCTCTTTTTCAGCATATTCCCCCTCTCAACAGTCCTGCAATATATATATTCATAATATTATTCACATTCATCAACCTTTTTCACAAGGTCTATTCACATCACACATTCACATTTTTTGAGTTTGCCACAATACTTGGCCAGTATAGTTATTTTTACAGACTGGGGGAAATAGGGTGTTACATACCAACGAGCCTAGCAACAAGAAGAAAGGTCTATACCATCCCTTACCTTTACCCACTCGACCTTGGGAAGTCATTTCCATATATTTTGTGGGAGGTTTACCAACAACCAGGAAGGGAAATGACTATCTATTTGTGGTAGTTGACAGGTTCAACAAAATGTGCATTCAACAAATAAGTTCTTTGAATAGGTCTAGGTGCACTTTGGGATACCAAGGAGCATAATATTATATATGGATACCAAATTTCTCAATACATTTTGGACTACATTGTGGGAGAATATGGACACTAAGTTGAAAAGGTCTACAACATTCCATCCACAAACAGATGGGAAAACAAAAGTAGTCAACAAGACTTTGGTGCAACATTTTAGTGGTTACAATCAGAAGCATTCAAAGCCTTAGGATGAAAATATGATCTATATACAATATGATCTATATACAACACTCTTATAATAGAGCAGTCCACACTTCTACTAATAAGTCACCTTTTGAAACTTGCTTTGGGTATTTTCCACCTTCACCCTTAGATGTTGTATATGGACAACAAGGATTAGTGAGGGAGGACCTCACATGAGATGCATTAAAAGTAGAAAAAATTGTTGAGAAGATCAGGCAGATCCATTTTCAAGTACAAGAGACACTAAATAAGTCACAATAAAAGTACCTTTAATGTGAACACATTTCTCTAAAGTACCTTATATCTTTCCATTAATGTGAACACATTTCTCTAAAATTCAAAGTTGCTTTGTTCACAAATTCCCTTTCCATCTCCCAACACATTTATAGGTTTATCTCAGTTGTCATCACAAATGTTGGGGGAATTTCAAGAGAGGGACGATATTGAGGTTGGCACATCACGAGTATTACATTTTTCGAAGTTTAAAAATATGATTTCAAGTGTCAATCATTTAATTTTAACTCATCAAAAATAATTAAAAAATGTTATTTATCGAAGTAGATGCCTTAATGTACATATGCAAATTTCAAATTTGTTATAGGCCAACTTGGAGAAGAGAGTGTCAGATAGAGTACCTGAGAATGATGTGTCCATAATGGAGAAGGATTCGTCCATAACTGATGATGCATAGGTCATGTATATGTACATTGAATTTGTAAGTTCTAGTGTGTTTTTATGAGGACTTTATTATATACACATGAATGCTTAAATTTATTTTTCTACTTTTTTGAAATTTTATGGGTTACATTATAGATATGCACATGATGCAGTTGCCTTGTATTTATTTCGACCATGTCAATGGTTTGGAATAATATATACTTGGATTTAGACATAACTACATGTACTATTCTTAATGCATTTGTGAGATCTATTTTTTTCCTTTTGAAAGATGTGTAGAACAACTTTTTAGGTCCTCTTTTTCTTTCCTTTTGAAAGATGTGCAGAAGAAATTCAATATCCTTTGCCTACATTTCTTTTGCAAAAAGAGTTCAACATTATTTTTAAAACCATGGCTTATTTGTAGTTGAAATACACTTGTAGAAAAATTGAAGTTTTGTTTGATCAAATAAACTCAATATCCTTTTCCTACATTTATTTTGCAAAAAGAGTTCAACATTATTTTTAAAACCATGGCTTATTTGTAGTTGAAATACACTTGTAGAAAAATTCAAGTTTTGGTTGATCAAATATTCCTAGTTGATCAAATATTCCTTGTATAATATTTTAATTAAGCATTTTCTATTCATTGAAGGGTTAGTCAACCAGTCCCTATATAAATTTACCATTATTTAAAATGGTATATCTTTGGGAAAAGAATGGGGAAGGTTCAACCATCCCTTATTTCTTTGAGTATTGTCTTGAACTCTTCACTAATTGCTTACCAACCATGAACAAACTCTTCTATATTTAAAAAGAATGGGGAATGTTCAAAACACCCTTTATTTCTTTGAGTATTGTCTTGAACTCTTCACTAATTGCTTACCAACCACGAACTAACTTTTCTAGATTTAAAAATATGCTAAAAATATGCTAGATACATGATCTTACTTATGTTTAGATCATGATGCGGGCATTTTTGAAAGAGCATTTGATTATATGAGGACATCTATCCCAAAACTGAAAAAGGAAATATTTATCTTCTTAGAAGAATGGCGTAATATGGAGATTTCTATTTTCTGCATACAACGAAGTGAATTTCTTCTTGGTGTATTGTCAATCTCTTAAATTGTTTCTTATTAACCACCAACCAACATTCCTAGATTTATAAATATGTTGTACATGATTGTAGTATTGTCAAACTCTTAACTTTTTGCTTTCTAACCACCAACCAACATTCCTAGATATAAAAATATGGTGTGCATGATCTTATGTTTAGATCATGGTGCAGGAAATTGATTGTATGAGAACATCTATTTCAGAACAGAATGAGGAAATAATTATCTTCTTGGAAGAATCTAGATTTGTGTTTTTTGCATACATCCAAGTGATATCATTCTTGGGGTATTATCTAACTCTGTATTGATCATAAGAGAACATCTATTTCAAAAACGAAAGAGGAAGTATTTATCTTCTTGGAAGAATCCAGATTTGTGTTTTCTGCATACTTCCAAGTGATTTCATTCATGGGGTATTATCTAACTCTGAACACGGATTGCTTGCCAACCACACACCAATTTTTCTCTTTAAAAATATTATGTATATGATCGTACTTAGTTCACATTAATGTAGGCATTTTTGAAATAGCATTTGATTATAATATAAG
The DNA here is from genome assembly GCA_010110895.2 of Picea sitchensis. Lineage (NCBI taxonomy): Eukaryota > Viridiplantae > Streptophyta > Pinopsida > Pinales > Pinaceae > Picea > Picea sitchensis. Next base: position 237,114 of record SNQJ01S0004831.1, read on the forward strand.
AAAATCTAAACCATATCAAAATATTAAAGATTTATTCTTTTGGAAGAATTGCTTAATATGGAGAGTAGAATCAAAAGAGAGAAATAATATTAGATCCATGGAACTCAAGTTATATCGAGAACAATGGACATTGGTCTGCCTAGGTACCCAACCGATAGGCTTGTCGATGAAAGAATGGGAGAAACTCGAAAGAAGAGCAAGGAGTATGATTCGGCTTTGTCTTGTAGATTAGGTACTATTGAATGCCTCAGGTGAAGATTCAGCCAAGAAACTATTGGACAAGCTGGGAAGATTATACCAGTCAAAATCTCTGGTTAATAAGTTGTTTCTTAGAAAGAAACTATATCTTCTGAGAATGAGTGATGGTGGTTCGGTGACTGATCATTTAAATGCATTTAATACCTTAAGCCAATTATCGTCTGTGGATATTAAAATCACTAAGGAGGAGAAGTGTATTAGCCTATTATGTTCTTTTCCAAACTCTTGGGATAGCTTAGTCGTGGCTATAGGGAGTAATAAAACCACACTATCACTTGAAGATGTGGTTCCTTATCTGTGGTCGGAAGAAATGAGAAGAAAGAACATGGAAGGATCGACGAAAGATGCTTTTGTGGTGAGAGGTCGACTGGTTAAAAGAGATAAAGGAAAATTCTCTGGTAGAAAGTCTAAGTCAAAGCGTAGATCTAAATCCATGGTTCAGTCGACAAAAAGATGCTGGAAATGCAATAAAACTGGGCATTAGAAAAATGACTGTAAGTCAAGGGCGATGGAAGTCATTACAGGATCCGACGAGAAGCAGTCCACTGAGAGAAAGACCACCCCGAATAAGGGAGGTGATGTGTACCTGGCATCGACCAGTAAACAATCAGATCAAGGTGTTTTTTTTATCGACTCGGGAGCATCCTATCATATGACACCACATAGAGAATGGTTCTGCAAGTATAAACGATATGATGGAGGCAATGTGTTCTTGGGGGATGAATCGAAAACCAAAATTTTCGATAGCAAGAAGAGTTCGACTGATACTACATGATGGGAGGAAACAAACCCTTCCAGGTGTGCTACACATTCCTGGTTTGGAAATAAACTTGATATCTGTCAGTAAGATGAGTGATGCTAGAGTGCACACTCTGTTTCAGAAGGACTCATGCAAGATGGTTAGAGGTGTGATGGTCTTAATGAAAGGAGTTTGGATTCGAAACCTATACAAGCTATTAGGGAATGTCGACTCAACTCGATGCAACAGTATCATTGCTCCTGAAACCGACTCAACTTCGAATCAACTCGACCCAACTTGGGCTGAGTCAATACAAACTGACTCGACAAGACATTATAAAATTGACTCGATCATGATGTGGCATGAGAGGATGGGACACATTGGAGAAAAAGGACTTTGAGCCATGCACAACAAACGTATGGTCAAAGGTTTTCCTGAATATGGTTTAGAGGTCAAATTTTGTGAGAATTGCATATATGGAAAACAAATTCGGGTGAGGTATACATCTGGAGCGACAAGGGAAAACTATAATTGGTGCAAAGTGATGTGTTTGGCCTGGTTTCAGTGCCTTCACTTGGTGGATTCCTGTGTTATGTCTCCTTCATAGATGATTTTTCTAGGAAGACATGGATATATTTCCTGAGGAATAAATAAGAGGTTTTCGATAAATTTAAAGAGTTTAAAGCTCTTGTAGAAATCCAAACCAATAAGAAGATTAAGGTGCTGAGAACTGACAATGGTGGTGAATTATGTGGAAAATAATTTGATCAGTTATGTAAGAAGTGTGGCATAGCATGCCAAAATAGCACACCATATACCCCACATAAAAATGGAGTTGTCGAGAGAATGAATAGAACGTGGATGGATAAGGAAAGGAGTATGCTCAGTGGTGCTGGGCTAGCACAAGAATTCTAGGCGGAGGCAGTCGACACTGCAAGATATCTGGTGAATATGTCTCATTCATTGGCACTATTCGACACGAATCCACATGAGGTATGGTAAGGTAAGAAGCCTTTGGTTTCACATCTCAAAGTATTTGTTTGTGATGCATTTGTGCATGTTCCCAAGGAAAATAGGAGCAAGATCGACAAGAAGGAAGTCAAATGTATTTCCATTGGATATAAATAAGGAATGAAAGGATATAAGCTCTGGGATCCTGCATCAAGGAGAACAATGTACAGTCGAGATGTGGTCTTCAAAGAAGTTGGAAGTAAGTCTGAGCCTAGGAAATTGTTCAAATCGAGAATAATCCTGAGACAGTGCGGTTTGAACTGAGGAAGGAAGAATATGATTCAGATGAGTCCACTAAATCAAAGGAAGAGGTGGAACAATAGACTTTGGTGATAAGGATGTCAAAAGAGTAAAAAAACCAGTCGAAAGGTATAGTCTGCCTGAATTTTGTTTCGCATTTGTGTTAACTATCATCGACGATGATCCCAAGTCAGTCAGTGAGGCAGTCGACTCGACAGAGGGTAAACTCTGGAAGGACACTGTAACACCATTGTTTCCCCTAGTTTGTAAATATAACTATAACTGGAAAAGAGACTATGGCTAACTAAATATGTGTGAAAGTTTGATTTGATGAACCTTTGTATAAAAGGGTCAATGTATGGATTTTTTGTTATTAATAGAAATTTGATATGTGTTGCACAATTGTTGAAAGGGGGGAGTTTTCCATGATAGACCATGGATGATATGAGAGAGATGGTGATGGGAAACAAAGAATGGTTGAGATGCCCCTCACCAGACCAGTACCTACTGGGTGTAATTGCTCAGCAGTCCTCTGACCCAGAAATGAATTACCATTCAGTCTAGTAGTTGGAAGGCCATCCTCAAGAGTTAATGAAGAGATGGGGTAGGGTACCCATCTATAAGGCTTCCAGGTCTAACTACGAATTGGGATTCGGACCCACGAAACCTTGCCGAGGAAGGAAAGAAAGGAGCTCATTTGGGGGACAGAGACAAATCTGCAAGGAAGCAGAGTAGAGAAATCAATCTCCAGAGAAGAGAATTGGGCATGCTTTGACTCAGGAGGTGAGAGAAAAGCTGAGAAGCAATCTTGTTTTGGCTGTAAGAAGCCTTGGGTAGGGTCTTGCTACAAAATGATAAATGAGGCTAACAAGTGACTAAGGAAGTGCTCACGTATACCTCCTTGCTTGGAGTGGGGAAAAACCGGTTGTCAAGTTCCTATGGGAGGAGGAAAGTAACCTCCATCCCTGACTGTTGTGGAGAAAGGAGAAATAATATCTCTCAGAGCATCATGGTCTAGCTCGGGGGTGGTGAGTGGTAAATCCATCAGGAGTGGTTGTGCCTATGTTTGGGAGGAAACATGCACCCCTTTCAGAAGTCGCTTCACATTCTCCAGTTCTGGTAAGTATTATCATACTTTGTGCAATATGTAATGGATGCGATGATTGGATGTCTATGTTTATGGTTAAGTCTTGCAGTGTTTTGAACAGTTATTAGAAATTCTCTTTTGCTTATATAAACTGCTATATCTATATGGTCTTTAATTTATCTCAATGTATCTTCTAGAGAGTCATGGGATGTGAATCCACAGGAGAGACAGGGTAGGAGTAACTAAAGCGTCTAAGTCTTTTCGACCCTTTTGAATTCACCTTAGCAGGAATGTCAAGTTCATCTCTATGGGAGAAGGATGTTTTTCCTTCCGACTATCCACCCATCTAACCAAGGGCTCATGCTCATGTTCTTAACCAATTTGTGCAAAAAGGATTAACACTTATCCCCCAAGAATTTCCAAAGGACCCATATGACCAGGGTCTAGGAACCCTGCGCTAGTCCGAAAGGAGATAACTCTTTCGGCTTTGGGACTTATGACTCCACAATCCTCGAAAACAGTTGAAGGCCGAAGTCATGAATTGATGAGGGTTGTCAATCTGAGGATCTAGTGGAGATCTCTCTCAACCATTAGATCAGACTTAGGAAGGGTAGCATTAAGTGCTTCGGTGAAGCACTACTTCAGGAGAATAGGAGTGGTCTAGCGTCGAAACTCCCGAATGTTGGAGTCGCGAAGTTAATTGGGATAGTTGAAAGTGGAGGCACATGTGTCCACATATCAATGACTATCTAGAAGTTCGAGTATTCGGTGGTATAGGGACCCGCGAGCTTCCTCGAAGCTCTGCAAGCTGTAGTAAATCCTGGTCATGGATGTTAGGTAAATGTGGCGATATATCTGACATAGTCCGAAGAGAAAGCCAGAAGATACATGATGAAATCTAAAATGTTGAATGTCCAAAGTGATGAGGACCATCAATCCTCGGAACCTTCAGGATCCCTCTCGATCATCGATCTAAGAAGCCCACCCTCAATTACCCAACCGACCAGAAACGCATCGTGGAGCGACACGTGGCCCCTACTTGTCCCTTGTCTAAGGTTATCCATTGAAATTAGAGTTGTCGGAAGAGAGGGCACGTGGCAAGCAATCCCATAGTCAGGAGACTTAGTACTTCAAAGGAACCTGGCCAAGAACCTATAGAGTGTGAAAACCTCTGAAGTCACGAACATCGAAATGAATCTTGACCGTTGGTAGGATGAGGACACTTGGCGCCAGATTAGAGGATCTGGAGACTTAGCTCTTCGAGGAATTCATGACCTGAGGAGTTGGCAAGCTCCAAATTCTAGATTCATGAAGTAACAAGAGTCATAGATCTATGGATCTACATGGAATCTTATTGACCGTGAGATCGAAGGGCTAGGCAGTTATCAGTCCAAGATGATGTGGCATGATGACATCATTCGATGTGACATGGACCCACTTTATGTGTGCCGCATGTCACCCTGATATGGAAAATTAACAGACCCCTTATGCATGTGAGAGCATGACACATGTCACCCCCTAATGAGGACATGTGTCACCCCTGGCCCTTTCCACATGCCAAGTTCTGGTTTGTGCCTGCCCGACCAATGTTATTGGTGACATGTATGAGACTCCGGGAGTCTGGATAACTTTGAGAGTTCGGAAGTTTTGGGAATAATGTAATAAATAGGTCTACAACAAAGATCGTTGATCATAGAACGTCGAAATTTCAACGACGATCATCGATTATCGAAATGCCAAAAGTGTCAACCGCCGATTGTTGACTTCCAATTGTCGAATGGCTAGGGCCACATGGTGAGATTTTGGGGCTTCAGGGATTAGTAAAAAGGAGTGTTTAGCACCAAACGTCGAAGACCCCAACTAATAGCACCTGAATAACTTCAGGAAATCGTATCTTGCAAACCAGGGATCAAATTTTGAGCCGGTAATAGTCGTTAGAAAGCTACAGATGAGAAGAAGAGGATGAAGGAATCATAGACATTATTAGAGATAGTTAGGAAAAACAAAATTTGATGCCCCATCCCTAGAAAGGGTATTTAGGGGTTGGGTGTGTTACAAACACCATGGTTGAAGAGATGGAATCCTTGCACAAGAATGAGACATGGGATTTAGTAAGGTTACCTAGTGGAATAAATCTCATTGGTAGCAAATGGGTATTTAAGAAGAATATGAATGTCATAGGTCAAGTCGAGAAGTTCAAATATCGACTGGTAGCGAAAGGTTATTCCCAAGTTGAGGGAGTTGACTTCGGTGAGAGTTTTTCCCCTGTTGCAAAATTAACTTCCATTAGAATACTGATGTCTTTGGCTGCAACATTCGATCTAGAAATAGAACAGATGGATGTGAAGAAAACATTCCTACATGGGGACCTGGAAGAAGAAATCTACATGAAATAACCTGAAGGATTTGTAGTAAAGGGAAAGCAAGAGTTGGTGTGCAAACTGAAAATATCCCTTTATGGTCTAAAGAAATTGCCAAGGATGTGTTACCAGAAGTTCGACACATACATCCTTAGTTTTGGATTTTTGAGAAGCAAAGATGATCACTGCATATATTCCAAGGAAGAAGATGGGCATTTCATATATGTATCTTTGTATGTCGATGACATGTTGTTGATTGGAAACAACATGGATGCAATAAAGGAGGTGAAGAAGCAACTATCCTCCAAGTTCGACATGAAGGATCTCGGTGTAGCTAACTTCATTCTCAGAATGGGGATTAAGAGAGATCGAGCCGCTATAAAGATCTGATTGAATCAGACGAAGTACATTGAAACATTTTTGAAACGTTTCAACATGCAAGATTTCAAATCGATGAAGGTGCCAATTCTTGTGAGAGCAAGGCTAATTGTTGAATAGTGTCCAAATGCACAGGAAGAAATAGAGGACATGGCACATGTTCTCTATGCAAGTTTTGTTGGTAATCTAATGTATGCGATGGTCTGCACTTGACCAGACATTGCCCATGCAATGGGAGTGTTGAGAAGGTGCATGTAGACACAGGGAAATGAGCACTGGATAGTTGTCAAGAGAGTATTCAGGTATTTGTGTGGCACAAAGGACTATGCTATATGCTCCCAAGGAAGCCTTGGAGGTGATAGTGGGAAATTAAATGTACATGGATTTGTGGACATCGACTAGGCTGGAGATATGGATCGACGAAGGTCAACCAATGGATATGTATTCAAGATGTTCGGTGGAGCAATAAGATGGATGAGAAAGCGACAGGTAATCATAGCCTTCTCAACAACAGAAGTTGAATACATGGTGGCCACTCATGGAAGAAAAAAAACAATATGGTTGCAAAGGTTGTGTTCATGAATCATGTTTTAGCAGAGATCTATGAAGGTAAGTTGTGATAGTCAAAGTGCAATATTTCTGGCAAAGAACCCTGCTTATCATTCGAAGACTAAGCACATTGATGTGCAATACCATTTAATAAGAGATATGGTGGAAAGTAAAAAGGTGCTATTAGATAAAGTAGACACGTTGGAAAACATAGCAGACTTGTTCACCAAGTCTGTGAGTGTTGTGAAGTTCTCTTGGTACAAAGAGGCAATGGGCATCGCTACCTTGGATCTGTGAACGAAAGTTCATGAATCTCCTGGTTTCATCAAAGAAGACAAGAAGTGGGAGAATGATGCTTTGTTATATTATTTGCAATGAAATTCTAGTCAAGGTGGATCGAATGACGATCAAAGTTGAGATGGATCGACAACTGGTCGAGGGTTGAGGTAGATCGACAACAAGTTGAAGGTCGAGGTTAGTCAACCAGGTAAATTCGAAGTTGAAGGTCAAGGCGGTTCAACATGGTAAGGAATTGACAGCGATTCGAAGAGTTCAACCAACAAGAGGTTGAAAAACATACATATGGCAATCGAATGAAGATCGAATGAAGGTTGATTGGTAGTCGAATGGTAATATGACATGGAGTCAATTGTAATAGAATCCAAATATTTGTAGGATTTGTAGCCAATGATCTGGATGGATCTATAACCGTTTTTGGGTGCCAATTATTTAGGGTTTTTCCTGTTGTAAAGTCTATGAAGAGGTGTGTTGTAAGGCCGTAAAGTCTAATCAATGAATCACAAGATAGCCATTTTTTAGAGAAATCTTTAGATGTAGGTTGTTGGTCATGCATATGTAAGCTGGATTGACTATAGGGTTGTTCTTGCACGCACAAGAAGGTATGATGTTGATTGTGTATTAGGTGTGGACCAAGGTTAGATAGGTAACATTTTATTTAGATTGAATAAGACAACAAGAGAGAAGAACGCTCAAGGAATGTTTGTTTTCCCGGTTTGGGTTTCTAGGGTAAAATCTCTGTGTACTGTGTGATTGCTTTGTCATTTATGTTTTTAATTAAATTATTCTTCTCTTCTGCTAGGCTTAGTGTGGAAGTGTATCTCATTTCCTAACACCCATTCATATCCAACCCTGATTAAAGTATTTCAGAAACTCAAATCATAATAAATGTTTAACTTCTGTCAAACATGCATCAACTTTAATACAGTTTTATCCTAGGACATGTAGCGATGTTTTTTCCATAGTCATAACAGGTTTGTCATAAAAAAACAGTTAGAAAAACTATAAGAAAATAATATACATTTAAAAAAGACTCCATTGAAGTGAAAATCAGTGAATATTCATCAACTTTACCTGATGACCACATCCAAAAGAAATATTTTTAGTATTCATTAGGCAAAATGGACACATCTGCAAAAGTACAGACAATTCTAGGAATTTAAAGTGAAAGTACTATAACTCAGTATAAAAATTATTGCAAGGAATTTAGTTATGAATCCAAAAAAAGTGTAATTAATATGGTGGGAGAAAGATTGAGCAGGTTTGTAGATATTTCCTTCTCCCCCTCCCACCAATATTAAAAGATGTTGGATTTATGTCCCTTCTTTCCTATAATGAAGGAGAATTGAAGGAAGTGAAAAGTCTTTCTTTGGTGCAAATAAGATCTGTCTTTCTTCTGATTATTCTCTTCTGAATGGATTTATGATGGTGAAGTTAACTTTAATAAAGATAACAAGGAAGCTTTCAGAGATTTTCCTAGAATTAGGTAAGGGAAGAGGAGGATAGGAGGACCAATTTAAGGCCTATGAAAAAGACCTGGATTTGATTGTGGAGAGGAAAAACGAGGATGGTGAGCCACATAGGATTTTTATGAGGGCCAGTGTAGTGATTAGAAATATGATGAAATCCTTCACAATGAAGTAGATGTTCCTTGAGAAAGAGGTGGACTCTCTGATTGACAACCTGCAAATTCTGATTTGTATCCCTCATAGTCCAAAGGAGACCAAGATCTAATTACAACTGAGGAGTCCACAAAAAATAACGAATTGGATGTATGATACTCAGATTAGATGTTTTTTCTTCTATATAATTGTTGTTCTGACTCCTGAGATCTGGTGAAAGACTATTGTCATTTTGGACAAATTGAAGTCCCCAAGGACTAGAAATTTTTCCAAGGAGTGTTGCTGATTTTGTACCGTATTTTGTATTATATTTCATATTAGATAATTTGTTTGGGAAAACAGAAAGATATCTAGCAAGTGAAGCCTAGTTTTATCTAAAACATAATTGCATTGAACGCTTCCTTACTTGAGCATCTAGTGTATCCGATCTTCTAGAGGAACAAATCTTGCAAAGGAATAATAACCATGTTTTTCCATGCTATTTGTTTGGAAACTATCTACACGATGATGTCGTGGACTAGAATTATAATGATGATTTCCAAGTGGTGGTGGAAGAGGAGCCTTATTAGGGATCTTGCCTCTATAGCGCCTGTAGTACATCAACACATCAACTATATGTACCTAATGTTTCTCAACCACAATGAATAAAAAATCCTTTCTCTTCCTTATGCTCAACACAGTTTGTTTTCCTTGGAAAACCTTTTCAACATATAAATAGAGGAATATCCATAGTAGAGGTACAATTTCATGTAAAAATTACTTCCATGACAATTTGTGAAACTTGGTGAACATAATTAAATTTCTCAATGAAATGCAATTATTTTGGAAAAATGCAAGATGGAAAACTAGTAAAAGTTAAAAATCGCTCATAATATATTCCTTAATAAGGAAGAAAATGGTCAGTGCCAATAGTACATATTTGTAAAGATTAAGGAAAATAAGATAATAAAATGTTTCCTCATATATATTTGTAATAGTTACTGCAAAAATAGAAAAAAAAAAAACTATTTTGATATTCAGATAAAAAAGACAACTCATGTCACCCACCCTACTCAAGTTTGCAGAGAGGGAAACTTTTAGAGTGGATTCCGACCAACTGGATGCAAAAATTGGACTAGAAGAGTACACAATCAAGATTGTAAAGAATGTGATCAAAATGATAGTTTCATGGATTGCACCAAACACTTTTGAGAAGACTAGTTTAGAAGTACTGATGTTTATATAAAGTAAACATGGAAAAAATAAAGGTCTTGTATGTTTAGCAAAAAGACAAATGTCTATTATAACAACCAAGCTAAAAGAATGTGGGCACCATACCATTGGATCATTTTTAACCGACTAGCAATTCACATGATATCAATTGGAAAAATATCCATGCCCTGGAAAATAATGGATGGGTTGGGAGCTGGTAATTCCTAATTGTACTGGAAATAAAATAAAAAAAGAAGAGGTTTGCACTCTCCTGTACTTTTTTCTAGAAGAAAAATTTCTCATTATATTAAATAATATATGGTAAAAACCATAATTACATTCACTGCTTCTCAAGATGAAGACACTGCTCCAGTCCCAAATATATGAAAATATGACCACTTATAAGATAGACAACTCATAAGTCTAGGCTCAGATTTAGATCTCCTACTATTAGACAATACAAAATCTATTGACACATTAAACAAAATGCCAAAATAAGTCTTGTACTATATCTCTCAAGGCCACTAATATAGATATATATTTTTTGTTGGCCCCACCTAACCGTCCATCCACTAATAATATGCCAAATTCCCCGCATGTTCTTGAAGAGAAATTTTGGAAAGTAGATCAGTCTCCTCATTTAATTCTCTGAAAATATGAGTGAAATTGATATGAGTAAAGCCTTTAATGAGTTTGAAGATTCTATCTTTCCATTCCAGGGAAATAACTTGTAACTTTCCTTTGTTGTTAAGCTAGTCTATAATAATTTTGGAATCACCCAGTACTTGAAGATCCAGAATATTAAGTCTGTTAGATAGAGTAAGAGTAGCCCAGACACCAAGAAGCTCTTCTTTGGTGTTAGTACCCTCACCACAGTTGTAGGTCCAAGTAAATTTTGTGTGATCTGTGAGCTTGATCATACCACCTGCACCACAATGTAGACCAGTGTTTTGTGAGGCTCCATCAAACTAGGCATTGTTCCTTCCCTGTTGGTAGGTAGGTTGTAAAAATCACAGAGAAGGATCCTTCCTTGACGTTGATAACTCCAGACCCCCCAGATTCCTATAGCAGATAGTATTAATAGTAGGAGGAATCTGTTCAAATATAGCCCTGTTGCGCACCAACCAAATGTGCCAGATGACCAAGGCAGGAAGATGAGGATAGCGAGACTCCTCCTTTTCCCAGTCCTCCAAACTAATCGTCAGTGAGGAGCCCAACCAGATAGACCAGAGCTTAAGGGAAATAGAGAGTTTGTGCCATACTTGTTGTGTAAATGTACAGTCTATAAAAAGATGTGTAATAGATTCATAATTAAAATGACACAGAAGGAAAATATTAGGTCCATCCCAGGCCTAGTGTAAAAGATTATCCCGGGTCAATATCTTATTGGTTGTAGCTAGCCAAATAAAAAATTTTATTTTCAAGGGAATATTCCAATGCCAAAATTGCTTCCTCCAGCCGGTACACTTCTGGATCCATATGGTAGAAGCGATTGCATTATAGATATTCTTGGCTGATATGTTACCAGAACAATTGCCTCCACTCTAGATCAATGTATCCTCCTGTTCCCTTAGTTGTATCCCTGCTCCAAGTATAGCCTTACAATATCACTTCCATTCAATAGCCAAGTCCCCCAAAAGATCCAATTCTATGCAATTTTTCCACCGGGAACTGAGAGCCCCCTGGTCTGTGAGACCCTTGGCTTGGAAGAGATAATAAATATGTTGTTCGTGTAATTTGTTCAAGATATCCAGTGATAAAAAAGCAAAATTCCCCAATCCCAGAATTGCATCCCGACCAATATGAATTAGGTCGGCCGATCCGGGTTTCCAACATAACCAATGTTGGATGATATGTATAAATTTCAGTAGTGATCTCTAGATCGGAGAAGCATTTGTCAGACTTGTAGTAGTATGTCTGAGCCAACTCGAGACTAAAAGATGTGAGATATATTTACCAATAATAACCCGATGCCAAATCTCATCTTGTGACAGCACACACCATAGTGAATTGGACACCAAATCTTTATTAAACAGGAAAAGGTTTCTCATCCCCCGACCACCCACCAATTTAGGTTTAGCAATGGAATCCAAGTGACAAAGATGAAGATGCTTATTTTCACTACCACCCATCCAGAGAATAGTAGAAATCAGATGTCGAATCATTTTTAATACAATAATAGGGATAGTAGTTAGCACCATCCAGAAGACTGCCTGGCTATCCAAAACTGATTTAATAAGAACAAATCTCCCTCCAAGCGTTAGCCACCTATTGCACCAGTGTGCAATCATTTTCTCAAATTTTATGAGTAACTGACACCAATCAACCACTTTATAGTAGTATGGTTTGAGAAAATAACCAAGATATCTCAGACCAACCAAGATCTCTAGAAATTTCTACGAGAAGATGTTCTTGTATGTGTCTAAGTCCACCTCTGTAAGCCGCGAGTAGTGTAAGGTATACTTTGTCACGTTGATCTGGAGCCCTGAAGCTCGACATAAGAATTTAAGAATAGATTCAATCTCCATCCATTCTTGTGAATCAGCTCTGGTCACAATAAGAACATAATCCATGGAAAAAAATGCATAATATTGACCAGCCTTGAAACCTTAATGCATGTGAGTCTCCCTACTTGTTGAATAATTTTGAGTAGAATGCTCAGTCCTTCCATAGCCAAGATGAAAAATAGGGGTGCGAGTGGGAAACCCTGCCTCCGGCCTCTCTCATTATGGAAGAATGGGGTTTCCTCCCCATTCACCAGAATGACTATGGTGGCACTAGAAACACAACCCATGATCCATCTCATGAAATTATGAGCAAAACTAGATTGTAGAAGTATTAATCACAGGAAGTCCCAATTAATACGATCAAAAGATTTTTTGAGATCTAACTTTAAAATCATTTCCTGGAGTTTTTCCTGTTTGATGTTGTGTAAAACTTCCTGTGAAGTTCCTATGGCATCCAAAATCTGTCGTCCTTTAAGGAAACCCAATTGTTCTCCAGAGATAATGCTAGACAAGTAAGGTTTTATCCTATTAGAAAGAATTTTGGTAATGACATTATAACAAAGGTTGCATAGAGAAATAGGCATGTAGTCGCTAAGGGATGTCAGAAGGTTGGTATTAGGAATAAGATTCAAGAAGGTGGAGTTTAATGCCTGATTGACCACTCCTTTGATCCTAGTATCCTCAACCAGTTCCCAAAAATCATCACCAACAAGTTCAAAGAAGTGAAGGTAAAACTCAACAATCCAACCATCGGGTCTAGGGATTTTATCCCTTTTGAAAGTATTTAGAACTTTCCAAGTCTCCTCTTTTGTACATGCACTAATAATTTGTTCGACCTCCCTCTCACTAATAAGTCTAAGAAAGAATCCAGTGATGGTAGCTTAGTCAATAATATTTGTAAGTCCTAGATCACTATAAGAATTTTTGAAATAATGGTAAGCTGTTGGAATCAGCTTGTCCTGTCCTGTAATAATGTCTGTTGTATCCATATTTAATTCCGAAATATGCTTGTGATTCCTCCTGTAGCTGGAAAAGTGATGAAAAAACTTAGTATTTCGATCTCCACACTTGATCCAAATAGCTCTACTCTTCTAGTTCCAAAGTGCTTCCTTAGCCATCAAGAGCCTATTTTTCTCCTCCTCTAGAGTCTTTAATTGTTTTTCAAGTTCGGTCGATCTAGTTCCCACAAAATGTTCCAAGATCAAAGACTGTATAATATCTTCCAGCTGTGAGATTCTATGAGTATTTTTGATTTTCTATTGATGTGCCCAAACTTTAACTTTCAATCTTAAGTGTTTTAGCTTCCACACAAGATGTCTTTGTAAGTCAACTTCTTATAGAAAAGACTGGTCAGTCCAAACCTCAGTGACTAGTCGCACAAAATCCAGGTCCTGTAACCACACCAGGTTGAATTTAAATGGATAATTCGACCGATGAGAGGATGAATCTAGTTGTAGGAAGATAGGAGCATGGTCCGAGAGGAACGGATATTCAACCCAAGATCTATATCATTCTGAAAGTTGAAGAAATTTTTCAAAAATAAAAACAAGGTCCAGTCTCTTAGAGATGCCCTCCAAACCAGTTCTACCATTCCTCCAAGTAGGAACCATAGCAGCCGATAATAAATCCCCAAGTTTGTTGTTTATGAAGATTTATTTTAACTGTAAGGTTGTCGGATCTTGTAAAGAAGAGTCCTCCACACCTAAACAACTGATAAGGTAAAATTAAAATCACTCGCGACTATAAGATTAGGTTTAGCCAGAAGGCCAAAAGTAGAGACTTTTGTCCAAAATGTAATCCTGTCAGTACAAGGACCATAAACATTGAGAAGATTAACCTGTATTTTGTTTGCACAAAGGGTACTTGTCATCAAAATACCGCCACAACATAAGAAAGGTTCCAACTCAAAATTAACGGGATCCCAAGAATCAAGTAACCCACCCGATCTTCCCACTGAGCTTACAACACTAACAAACCACTATGGTCTTATGCTATTGAAGAATGCCCGAGCACGCTACTCGTTGACTAGAGTTTCTTGTAAAAAAATGATGCTGGGAAGAGTTTTGTCAATAAGTCTCCTGAAGGAGGCATTTTTTAGGGCGCCACCCACCCCTATGATATTAAGGGAGAGAAGTATCATGGGCAGGACCTAGCTAGGGCTTTAATGCCTCTAAGCACCCCAAGGTCAGATGAGTTTATTGAGTAATTATTCAGAAGAGTAAAAGAAGTAGTTGCCTTTCTCCGAGCACTGCAGGTTTTAATAGCTGAAGTTTCAAGTCCCAAACCATAAGACGAAGAGTAGTCTATCCCAGTTGTGTCACCAATATTAACACGGGGTGAATAAATAGGTAAGTCCAATCTCTCTCAGATGATCAAAGACCTACCCTGAAAAGTAGGAATCGGAACCGATAGCAACGTCTCAACTGTGGTAGGAGCCGAAGTAGTAAGTAAGTTCTCGAGGGTAGAGTGACCAGATGTCAAAATTATAGAAGTCATAGGAGCAACCCCAACAAGCTCAGATTCAGTGGTAGGAAGAACCATAGTAGTAAGAAGTTCAGGAATAGTCAAATGAAAAGGAGTCGAAGATAAGGCAACCCCACCGAGAGCTAAAGGACTAGTGGGAGCCCTTTTGTCTCTAGAAGGTGACGACAACTGTGGGGTACAAAAATCTCAAGGGGACTCTCACACCGCAGAGGGTGAAGGAGGAAAAGACAGAGTCTTCAAAGGATCATACATGGGTGGTATTAAGGGCCCCATCCCCAGGATAATAGATGAGTCCAATAAATTCCTTTCCCAAGAAGTAAGGGTATAATAAAAAGTAGGACAGTTTTTCTTGAGCTTACCTGTGAGAGTGTCCAGAGGCGAAGACGGGTAGTCTCCTATGTCTGTATAATCATCATTCACCGCAACAAATGAATCAATGCCTGGTGAGTCCTCCCGCGATAGCTTGTAAAGGTAAGAAGCTTCTAATTCATCCTCTTCTGGTTCTTTAGTACAATCACTCCTAAGGTGTCCAATCCTGTGGAAGCTTGTACAACGAAATGGGATGCCAAGGTAATCTAGGCACTGAGTCACCGTGCAACCTCGCCAAATAATATCCAGTGTCTCAGATAACTCCGCATGTACATCCAACACAACCAATATCCTGACCATCTTTCTATCAGAACCCTTTAAAATATTGTCATCCAAATAGATAAAACGTCTGAGCTCGTTGCCTATGGCAGCAAGAGATTTTTTCGTCCAATACTGAAGTAGTAGGCTGGGAAGAAAAACCCACAAGTGATGAAGTCTAAAGTAATCAGTGGCTGGATCAAAGCTTACCCACCATCTCTTAAGAATTAGGCTACAACCATTGATAGTCCAGAGAGAATCTAGAATGGGTTGTGCATCCTCCAGTGAGTTAAAAAGAAGACCAAACTAGCCATGCGAGAGAGAGATAATCTTCGGAACATATCCCATCAAAGAAAACCAGGCACCTGAAATCTAATTCGAGAGAGAACACTTACACAGAGTGCGATAGGAAATCCTACCAACAAGTCCACAGAGAGAAAGGTAGACACTCTCCTCCAGACCTACGTCTGAACCCATGATTAAGCGACATTTAGTCTTGTTAGGTTTCCACGCTTGTTTTCACCCAAAACTCTTAGGTTTCCACTTTTTCACAGAAGGACGACGTTCACGAAAACCCACACTCTGGTGCAAACCAGAATGCCCAAACGAGGAGACTAGTCCCAGAAGGGAAGCAGAAGGTGACAAGGGAGCGAATGCCAGAGGCTCAAAGGTATCAAAGGAAGAGGATAACAAGTGGTCTGCCAAGTTCAAGGAAGAAGGTGGTAAGACAGCTTCAATTGTTTGCACGTTCATCGAGGTGAAGAGTCTGACACTCTTCGAGAGGGCCTTGTCATCCGCACTCATGAGTGCGTTGACCTCAGCCTCCATTAGGAAGGTGTTGGAGGAGTCCACCAGTGACTTCCAATTCACACAGCCTAAGTTACAACAAACTATGATAAGACCTCCGTAGAAAAAAATAAAGATATTTAAGATTTTCCATTAATTGCTTCTGAGTTGTAAGCCCACTCCATTAATTGTTGTCTCACACCACCGAAGAGACGACAGGCTTAGATATGACCTCCACTTAGGTAGTTAATAAAATTTAAGTACAAGAATACAAAGAAGTTAAGGAATGGATTTAAGGCTCTCCTTCTGTCAGTAGAGAGGACGAATCCTCCAAGTCCCAAGTAATCTAGTAGTCCTAAATATAGAACATACCTAAACTAGTAGAAAGTAGACAGAAACTGTCCGATATGGGTCCAACATCCAGGTAGGTGCAATAAACCTACTGTCAAGTGTAATCAATCCAACAGTTCCACCATTAATTTATTCTCGAGCTCTACTGCTTCACTGTATCTGGTTGTATGCCATGTACTTGAATATCAAAAGGTTTGTAACCTACATACATGGTACGAGAAATGTGGAAAAAATTTAGACAGTCAAAGAAGACGATATAGAGTCTAGAATCTAGACAAATGCAAATGTTGGAGACAATAACATGTGTACCAATACAAAAGGGAGATTTATCAGGAAATAAAGTCTAAGTTGTAGAATTTTTTACAGCTAAAGACCACTGAAAGGCGTTGGATATTTTCAACCAAATTTAAAAGATGTTTCACAGAGATTAGTCGAGATTGGAAGCAACAAATATACTTCAACAGATTTGAACTAGTTGCAACTGAGGCATCAAAGAGTAAGATGACAAAATCAAGGGAAAATTTGGTAGAGAGTTCCACACTACATTACATAGGGATCTGTCTCGCACTCAGGAAGAAACCCATATCTTCCATTTCGGTGTTTTAGGGATATGGAGAATCATACGAAACATCCCCAATTTGACAAGGACTTCATCAAGGACTCAAGGATTTGTTGGCCATACAAAAGACATTTTAGGTAGTTTTCAGGAGTGCTCAGGATATAGTTTGAGGACATTCTAGATAGATTTTAGGGATGTTCTAGGCATGTATTTTTGGTTTTGACAATGGACATTGATGATTAGACAATATGATCATTTATCCCATCCATTTTTTTCATATTATACCGAATGTATGTCTGATATGTACAATTTGTAGCTCAAAACATGGATTTTGTAAGCTAGGTTTGATTTGGGTTCCTGGTGATTTAACTATTTTCTTTTCAGCGACATCATTACAACACGCAAAGCCTCCATCTCAACAAACAAGAAATGAAACATCTCAAAGGTTTGATCCTTGTGGTTATTTTTTTTGTTCTTTTCATTTTTGGGGTCATCTTAGCTTTTACATATTGTACATGGGTGTCCAAGAGTTACTCAAGTCTAGTTCTTCCACTATCCCAACCTCAATCATTGTGGAAACAATCAGATGGTAGTGACTTGGATTGGGTACTAAAGGTTTGAAAAAATTCATATCCAATCACCTTCTTTATCTGAAATATGAATCTAATGTATTTACA
>SNQJ01S0004832.1:1726-21783 GCA_010110895.2 Picea sitchensis
GGCATACCGAAAATACTGATGACAAGGAATGGGAAGCAGTGAAGGGAAAATTCCGAAGTCGTGAAGTGCGACATGACTTAGAGTGGACTTTCGGGATTCCGATACTTCGGATTTAGGGACTCCAGGAGTCAAGAGATAGAGTTGCACATCATCGCAACTCCCGAAATCGTGAAGATTGGAAAGACGAAGTCAGCGGTGAGAAGGGTCTAGTGTTTGGTATTTTGGGTTTCGGAGGTCGAAGAGGTAAGGCACTCAACAACAGGATTCGTGAACTCACGAAATCCGGTATCCCGAAAGGAAAAGGGGAAAGTCCCAATGTTAGTTGGGTGTTGATCATGGAGTTCATGCCAGTGCAAATATCACGTGAGAATAACTCAAAAGGACCTATGACATACACTCAGTTAGGTGTGTGAATAAATTTCCCAAAGGGGAAATTGAAGAGCCAGTTAGACTCTAAGGGGCCGAAATTGAAAGATCCTGTGCGGACTCTGACCTGAGGGTTGGGGGTCTGTGTCAGTGTGGTATCAGAGAAAGTAAGAGTTCTTTGCTTTCTGTAGCAGAGAAAAGAGAAAAGATCTGCAACCATGCCACCGAGAAGAAGAGACAGACCAATGCCTGATCCAACAGTGGAAAGGGAAATGCGTGAACTACGTGCTAGGCTTGATGCCATGGAGACAACACAGAGGCACACAGTCAACACTGGGGATATCAACGAGGCTGGAAGTGAAAATGAAACTGGAAATGAAGGAGAAGAAGTCGCAGTCGAAGATGTAATAGATGAACGTCTGTTCAAGGTTGTTGCAAGGATAGGTGCCAGGGAAAAAATGGAGATTCCCATGTATGAGGGGAACCTGGACGTTGAAGAGCTTCTATATTGGATTAGAGCTTTGGATAAATATTTTGACTATGAGGATGTCGAGGAAGAAAAAAAGGTTAAACATGTTGTTACTAGACTTAAAGGGCATGCAACATTATGGTGGGATGAACTGCAGGCTGACAGGCGCTGTAAAGGCAAGCAAAAAATCAAAAGTTAGGATAGAATGGTTGTAAAGATGAAAGCCAAATTCATACCCAAGGATTATCAAATCACTCTGTTTTGGAGGATGCATAACTTGAGACAAAATTTGATGACAGTAAAAGAATACAGTGAGGAATTCTACAAGATAAGCATTAGAGCAAGTCATTGGGAAAGTGATGATGAAAATGTTTCCAGGTACATGAATGGTCTGCGATATGACATTCAAGATGAGATGAGAACGATGAGCCTTCGGAATGTGGAGGATGCTTATTAGATGGCTCTGAAATATGAAGAGAAGCTGAGCTGGAAGCAAGGTCAGAGAGGCTGAGGTAGAAGTCAAGCCAGAGGCAAAGAAATTGCCCAAGACATGAATCAGAAACCTAAAGAAGAGTGGAAGAAACCTAAAACTCAAACTGAGAGAGGTGGAAGCTCATAGAGAGGACAATATGCTGATAGAAATACTTTTCCTTGAACCAGAGGAAGAGGAAGAGGCAAAGGTGGAGAAATAAAATGATTTACCTGTGGGAAAATTGGACACAAATCCTATGAATGTCCAGACAGAAAGAAAGAGGGTGGTGAAACTCACATTGCTGAAGCACAAGGATGGAATGTTGAGGCAAAAGATGATGAAGGCGGAAGATCATTGATGATGAGAAAAGTTCTCTTAACGCCAGAGAAGGAGGTAGAGAACCCAACCCAAAGGAACAGACTTTTTAGGACTGGTTGCAAAACCAAAGACAGGGTATGCAAAGTCATCGTGGATAGTGGTAGCATAGACAATCTCATTTCTATAGAGATGGTAGAAAAGATGGAGTTGGAGACTATTGAACATCCAAGCCCATACAAATTTTCATGGCTACAAAAAGGACATCAGGTAAATGTCACTAAACAATGTTTAGTTGAATTTAAAATAGGAGGATATAAGGATGAAATATTATTTGATGTCATTCCCATGGATGTTTGTCATCTATTGCTGGGTAGACCATGGCAATATGACAAAAATGTGATTTATGATGGGAGACATAACACATACACCCCGGAGAAGAATGGGAGAACTCACATGTTGTTGCCGATTAAGGATAAAGAAGTGAAACTAGAAGTGAGCAACACTGTACTTCTCATGAGTGGGAAGGAACTTCTTAAGGAGGTTAAGAAGAAGGAAGACACACAATTCATTGTGGTCAGGAAGCCTAGAATTGTTTTAACCAGTACAAGAGTGGATAATTTACTAGAGGAAATCCAAAAGTTGTTGGAAGAGTTCGCTGATATAGTAGTGGACGAACTACCTCGTTCGTTTCCACCTATTAGAAGTATAAGTCATCACATTGATCTTATACCTGGAGCCAGTTTACCAAACAATGTAGCGTACAGGTTAACACCGCAGGAAAATGAAGAAGTCAAAATACAAGTCCAGGATTTAATGGACAAAGGATTGATTAGAAAGAGCTTGAGTCCATGCATTGTTCCAACAGTGCTCAGCCCAAAGAAAGATGGAGGCTGGCGAATGTGTATAGACTCGAGGGAAATCAATAAGATTACCATCAAATACAGATTTCCATTACCAAGGATGGATGATTTGATGGATTGCTTGAGTGGAGCAATTTTTTTTTCAAAGATCGATTTGAAAAGAGGATATCATCAAATTCGCATGAGAGAAGGTGACGAATGGAAGACAACCTTCAAGACGAATGAGGGGCTGTATGAATGGTTTGTTATGCCATTTGGCCTAACAAACACGCCCAATACTTTCATGAGATTGATTAATGAAGTCCTGAAAGAGTTTATCAGGAAGTTTGTCATCGTATATCTTGATGATATATTAATTTTCAGCAAGACATAAACATAACACTTGAAGCATTTAGCTATAGTGATGAGGAGATTACAACAAGAGAAGTTGCTGATAAATATGAAGAAATCAACATTTATGAGGACATAACTCATTTATTTGGGTTTTGTTATCTCTACAGATGAGCTGAAAATGGATCCAGATAAGGTAGAGGTGATTAAGAATTGGCCATCGCCAGAAAGTGTATTTGAGGTTCGAAGCTTCCATGGATTAGCTAGTTTCTATAGGAAATTCATCCAAAATTTTAGTGGGATTAGTGCACCAATGATGGACACAGTGAAGAAAAGACACAAATATTTTCATTGGACAGAGGAAGCAGAAAAAAGTTTCAACTTGCTGAAGAAAAAGATTATTGAACAACCAATTCTGGTGTTGCCAGATTTTAGTAAGACATTTCAGGTCAAGTGTGATGCTAGTGGATTTGCAATTGGAGCGGTCTTAAGACAAGATGACAGACCGATCGTGTACTTTAGTGAGAAACTGAATGAAGCGAAGGTTAAGTACTCCACATATGACAAGGAATTTTATGCAGTCATACAAGTGCTGAAGAAATGGAGGCATTATTTGGTTCCTAAAGAGTTTGTTTTGTACAACGATAATCATGCTTTACAATTCGTGACTCAACAGGAGAAGTTGAACCAAAGACATGTTAAATGGGTTGAATACATGCATAATTTTACTTTTGTAATTAAACATATTTCTGGAACTGCTAACAAAGTTGCTGATGCTTTGAGCAGGAAATGTTTGCTTATGCAAGAATTTAGAGTCAAAACTTTGGGTTTTGATAATCTCAAAGAAATGTACAGAGACGATCCAGATTTTAAAGAGGTGTATGAGGCATCTGAGAATCCAATTCTCAGGGACAAAAGCCAGTGGACCGAATATATGATCCAGGATGGATTATTATTCAGAGGCAATCAATTATGTATTCCAAAATGCTTCATGAGGGAGAATCTACTGAAAGAAAAACACAGTGGAGGATTGGCCGGACACTTCGGTCATGATAAGACGTTCTCAAATCTGAATGGCTCATATTTTTGGCCAGATATGAGGACAGATGTTAAGAAATTTGTGAACAGATGTAGAATTTGTCAGCACACAAAGGGAAAAAGGCAGAACATAGGGTTATACCAGCCATTACCCATGCCTGAGAGGCTATGGGATGCAGTGAGCATGGATTTTATATTGGGACTGCCAAGAACGCAAAGAGGATTTGATTCAATCTTTGTGATGGTAGACATATTTTCAAAGATGACATATTTTATACCATGTCATAAAACCAACGATGCAACTCATATTGCGAACCTGTTTTTCAAGGAAGTTGTCAGACTTCACGACTTACCAAGAAGTATTGTTTCAGATCGAGACACCAAGTTCGTGGGACATTTCTGGAGGACTTTATGGAAGAATCTAGTGACAAATTTGTCATTTAGCTCAGCTTATCATCCTCAGATGGATGGGCAAACAGAAGTTGTGAACAAGAGCTTGGGAGATTTGCTAAGGATCCTAGTGACTGAATACCACACTCAGTGGGATCACATTCTGCCACAAGCATAATTTTCTTACAATGATTCACTCAATAGAAGCATAGGGCAGAGTCCATTCCAAATTGTGTATGGAATGTAGCCAAGGGGAGTTTTAGAATTGAAGGATTCATAACATAATGAAACTAGAAGTGCTAGTGCAAAGGATTTTGCAGAAGCATTGAAGGAACTTCACAACCAAGTGAGGGAACGTTTACAAAATTCGAGTCAAGAGTATAAACGCAGAGCAGATCAACACATGAGAGAACTTCAGTTTGAAGTTGGTGATTTGATTCTTTCACATCTGAGGAAGGAGAGGTTCCCAAGGGGAACATATAACAAACTGAAAATGAAGAAGATTGGACCATGAAAGATAATAAAGAAATTTGGGGCAAATGCATATGAGATTGAATTACTCAATGGGATCGGAATTTCACCGATATTCAACATCTCAGATTTGTACCCTTACAGAGCTGAAGAAGCAGGAACAGACAGTGAATAAACAAAGGTTAAATGGACTAAACAAATGTCTGTAGCTGAAAAGCCACAGATGGAAAGTATACTTGACAAGAGAATCAACAAGAGGACCAGGAGAAAAGAGTATTTTGAATACTTCGTCAAATGGAAGGGACATCCAGTTGAAGATGCCAGTTGGGAGAATGAAGCATAAATTTAGAAGCATGGACAGACCGTGTAAGAACTCATGAACATGAGTTCATAAAAATTTTCAAGCGAGGGAGTATGATGTAGGAGCATCACCAACAACAAGCGAGCGCGGAGGCAGAAGGCAGCTGGGATGAGCGCAATGCATTTTTGCACATGTTGAAAATGTTTTGAAACATTTTGAAAGACTAAGGAAGGAATATTAATGAAGTAGTTAAGGAAAACATACGCACATTTATGAATAAGTGATTGTAAACAGATCTTGAGCAATCTTCTCTCATCTGTCGATGTAAAAGGCATTTATGCCCAGTTAATGAAAGTAGGTAGATTTAAATTCCAGATTAGACAGTTTTATGAATAGGAGGGAAAACGACTATAGACACCCTCATCTTTGTATCATTGTATCAATCCGAATTAGATCAATTAAGCACATTAGCATAGAGAAGAAGAGAGTTGTAGCAAAAGAGTTGTAGAGGAGAACCCATGTACAGAAGCTTGAATTAATATATGAAGCTTTGATTCAGACTCATGGTGTTATGATGTTTTCTGTTTATACATGCTGAATGGCATGCTAATAGTTGTTTTTATTCTCTCTGTTATGCATTCACTTTGATACTGATTTGAATGTATGATTTCATATTAAATGTTTGAAGTCTGAGAGAAGAAAGAGAATGAGTTTCAATTGTTTCTCTTCTTGAGTGAGAGTTCCTGCAAGGAGTGCATTGACGAAGGTTCAGAGTTCATCTCTGGAAGCTCAGGAGGGATACCGTTGTTCTCATTTCAGCAGAAGTGCAAGACAAGCATAGAATCCGTGCAAGGTGTGCACAAGATAGTTGAGACCTTAGAACTTATCAACTAAAGTTGAGAGATTGAAGGACTTCTATTCCAGAGAAAGTGCACAGAGTCGGGAGTTCAAGTACGCTGAACTATTTGAAGGATTTTCGCAAGGAGTGCATGCAAGAGTCTCCTTGAAGACTTGAGTTTGCAAAGAAATATTAGAAGGGTTAGGGCCTTTGAATCATTCAAGAGAAAACATGAAGCTCAAGTCATTGTGCAGAAGTCACACTTCAGAGAAGGATCACAAAGTCGATTTTGAGCCAGAGGTTCTTGAGGAGGAAACTGAACGGTCGGAATTCTCCGAGGAGAACTCCCAAAATAGCGAGGACCGTAGGATCCAAGAAAGTTGTGGGGGAAGTTAAGCATTGGACAGATCCACCTTCGAAAGGCAGGATTTAACGTGGACCATTGATTTCGATCATTGGATCATCGAGATCATTTCGGCATTTCGGGGGTCATAAGTCTGAAGTGTGGACGAAACCTTTGGTTGATCAAATCCCCGAAATGAGAAAAGAGTTTCATGTATAAAGGCGAAGAGTGACGAGGTCAGAATTTTGAAACTTTAGAATTCGAGGTTTCGGAGGTCCTGAGGATGAGTGATCGGGACACAGGGGGGAGGAAAGCCCGAAATCACAAGTCACAGCAGGATATTTGTAAGAATTTCGGGAATCGACATTTCGACATTCCTGTTGACAAGGAGTAGAGTGCTCCACATAAGAAGCTCCGAAATTGTGAAACACAAAATACCTTTGGAGGAGCGTTTCGACATTTCAACATTTCGAGATTCGGGATCTCGAGGAGACAGTGATTTGGAATCGAGAGTTTCGAACTCCCGGTTCACGAAATCCCGGGGAAGAAAACCATTTTGGCATTTCTGTAATTTGGGGTTTGGAAGGTATAGGAGGTAAAGAGTTCAAGATCAAGCATCACGAATTCTTGGTACGCGAAATCGCGCCAGCCATCGGATCAAGGATATATCCTCAACCGTTGATCTCCTTGGAAGTGGGATACCAGCATTTCGATATTTTGGGGTTTGACATACTGGAAATACTGATGACAAGGAACGGGAAGTAGTGAAGGGAAAATTCCGAAGTCGTGAAGTGCGACAGTACTTAGAGTGGACTTTTGGGATTTCGGTACTTCGGATTTCGAAACTCCGGGAGTCAAGAGAAATATTTGCACATCATCGCAACTCCCAAAATCGCAAAGAGCGGAAAGCCGAAGTCAATGACGAGAAGGGTCTAGTGTTTGGTATTTTGGGTTTCGAAGGTCGAAGAGGTAAGGCACTCGACAATAGGATTCACAAACTCGCAAAATCCGGTATCCTGAAAGGAAAAGGGGAAAGTCCCAATGTCAGTTGGGTGTTGATCGTGGTTTTCATGCCAGTGCAAAGATCACATCAGCATAACTCAGAAGGACCTGTGACATACACTCAGTTGGGTGTGTGAATAAATTTTCCGAAGGGGAAATTGAAGATCCAGTCAGACTCTAAGGGGCCGAAATTGAAAGATCCTATGCAGACTCCGACCTGAGGGTTGGGGGTTTGCGTCATCTTGGCCCTATTAAGCATTCATACTCAACAATTCAAGTCAAATATGTCTGCTCTGATACCAACATGATACATGATATTTTCATCCAGTGACTTAGTAAAGAATTGTATTAAATGAGCATAAACTAAAGTGCACCATAAAGACGGAAAAAATCAAAAGGAAGAGTCATGAGCATGAAATGTAAAACACAAAGAACTTGATAAGAAGTTCAACCCCGGTGGACTACATCTTTGGGTTTTGCTCTCAAATGGGTCGGCCTTTTTATTAACTCCACAAAATAATTGGGCAAAATACATAAGTGTACCTCATTCTAGAGTTAAGCTACAAAATATTTTCTTAGATCAGAAAACAAACATCACCACTGCATTCGTGGTGTCGAATTACCTAAAAATGACTGTCTCCATGCCTCGATTTGAGTCTATCACTTTTGGGCCCAAGAGACAGTCATGTCTTAGTTTTTGTGCCCACACCTACAACAATTAATTGACTTTGTCTCGAAATTTGTGCCTATGTCTGTACGACTGCACCCTTGCTATTCTCTCCTCGTAAACTTGTAGAAACCCCCTTTTTATAATAAAATCTGGGCGGTTGTGTAATAATGGGACTGTTGGCGCGTTGGCAGGTGGATGCTATGTTAAGACATTGGTTAGGCGGAGGTCTCGGGGTAGAACCCTCGAGCCTCCCCTTTTAGGCTCCTCCGTTATGACTCTTTGGTGGATATGCCACTAAAATGGCGGATATGGTTACATCTCGCAATTTATTTTTCGTATGGCTATTTATAACGGACCGATGGAATAACCCACCAAATCTGGTGGAACCATTGCCAGATTTGGCAAGCTATATATATATATATATATATTTTTTAATAATTTGGTTGCTAGGTGTCATTGGGAATTTTCCCATTGCCATGTGGCAGCCCATGATTGGGCCATGTGGAAGTCAATCATTGGACCACATCACCTCTTTGCATAGTCACCCTGCCACATCATTTGTATGCCACTTCAGCCTGCCACATAGTGTAAGGATTCCATGTCATCCTACCATGTATTGTACATATGACACATGTCCTGTACAAACTGTCACATGGCATGTTTTCATTGGTCCACATGTCTACCTAAAAAGTCCAAAAATGAGTGACACGTGGCAACCTCTGGTGTTTCCATGCCATCATGCTGACGTCATCATGAAACATGTCACCTTATGCGCTTGCCACATATGTTGTACGGATGATGCCATCCGTACTGGTGCTGACATCAGCAATACATATGCTGACTCATCCCTGCTGACTGGGCTAGGTTGACCAAAACTTTGATCGCAAATATATTTCGATTCGTAACTTTGTTTGACGAGCCATTTGCACCATTAGAAATATTGCGACATGCTCTTCACGATAATGTCATTTTCACTGAGTTTTTGGAAATTTGAAAATTTTCCCTTTCTCTGCCTACTGAAGCCATTCTGAGCATCCTGAGTTGCCTCTACGAGTTCTGAGTAGTTCTTATCCTTCTCTGGATCCTTTTTGGATCACCTATACTTGCCTCCTCCAACCACCCGATAATATAAATGTAGACCAACTATCACTATCACAACTATTCCACTGTCACTACCACTATCACTTCCACTGTCATTGTCACTTTGTCTCTGTCACTGTCACATCAACATGTATCTACTACTGTCACTATCACTTTGTCTTTGTCATTGTCACATCAACCTATATCTTCTTATTAACCAACTAAATCTGTACCATACCATGCGTCACATGTATACCAATATACATACTATTCTCATGCATCAATCATGAACCAAAAGATACATTAACAATGAATAGTGAATCATGAACTAGAGCATCAACCATGTACAACTTGTGCCATATACCATATCATCAACCATATGCAGATCTGTACCATATCATCAATGAAGTATCTCAAGGAGCCAATGCATGCCCCTCATGAATATTCCACCATACAACATGAATATGCCTCATACAATCAACTCAAAGATAAGAACCGTAAGACCCATGTCATGTGCTGAACTAGATATAAGAGTGCTCCTCACTCAACCAAGAAACCAAGATATACCATATCCAAATACCAAACAGACCATACAAAGCATGCCTCAAGCATACACCATATCATAACAATAAGTAACCATCAAAACCAATATACAACCATACCAATACCTCTATAGCTGACCTGAACCTCTGAGATGCTAAATTGTAACCTTCCTTCAGACTTCGGGGACCTGGTACCAACACCTACTCAAAATTTCATGATATTTTCACATGTACATGACTTTCTCTTCTACAACTCATGTATATCCATAGTTTCCTTCACTACAACCCATGTTCATCCACACCCTATTAACCTACAACCCTTGGATACCTCGAAAACTAGGGTTTCTTGCAACTCTGATATTTTGTCATCGACCCTTATTTTCTATCTCAAAAAATGATGCTACAACCTTAGAAAAATATCACTAGATCACAAGAAAGATAAGAAATGAATAAGTGTATGAGTGTACTTGTAAATGACTCCTTGAGGTGCGTATATAATTGATATAGGTAACTCCTCTCCTTAATTTAGGGATTCTAGGCTTTTTTTGTTACAAAAAATTTACCCCTTTGACCGAGACTTATAACAAACTAGGGGCTTCTTGTTCACTCTTCAGGGATTCCAACTTTACAATGCCATATCTCCCTAACCATGAGGAACCACGTGGTGTTCTGCATATCAATGAAAATGAAATGAAAAGTACTATCCATGTATGAGGGTATTTCCTGCATTCACAATGTCCTTCATGCCCATATTCCTCATTCAACTTTGAATACCAAGACCACATTGTCAGGGATACCAAAATTCTTCAAGGGTTGACATCAATCTCTAATATCACTCTCCAAGGGTTGACATCAATGGAAACCAATTGTCTAAACCAACTATCCAACAATCTCTCCCTTTGGCATTGATAGAAACGCTTAGGCATGGAAAGACTTATGCTCATGCTCCCCTTGTGGCCATCACTCCCCTTGTCTGCACGCTCCTTTCTCTCCATATCCATGTCTTGATATTTATCTCCCCCCCTTTGACATCAATTGAAAAGGGTAATCCTCCTCTTTGGGACACTCCCCCTATCTATATGCCTCTACTAATTCTATTGACCTTTCTCTTCTTGGTGCTTCCTCATGTAACTCTCCGATGTATATGGAAACATTCAAAATAATTCTTTACTTGAACTCTTCAAGACTTTTGTTTCTCTCCCTCTATATTTTTAAGTTTGATTCCATGTGGATCATTGTGGGGTAGAAAATATTCCAAGTTTCTGTTGCAGATACTCAAAAGGTTCCTTTGCAAGCGGTTTGGTAAAGATATGTTCAATATGCTCTTTTGTCTCGACATACTCTAGCTTGATTTTCTTCTATATATCCTGTTCCCGTAATAAGTGATACTTGATCAGAATGTGCTTTGTCTTAGAGTGCATTATTGGATTCTTTGAAATACTTATGGCACTGGTGTTGTCACAAAGTATTTAAATGGTCTCATCATACTTTACTTACATATCCTACAAAGTCTTCTTCATCCAAAGAAACTTAGTACAACATGTCATTGCTACAAAGTATTCTACTTGTGTTGTAGACAAGGATACTGATGACTGTTTCTTGCTTAACCATGATACCAGACACTCACCTAAGTAGAAAGTTGCTCCAATTGTACTTCTTCTATCATTAATGCAACTTGCCCAATCTGCATCTGTGTAGGAAACAAGAGATAGATCCTTCCCTTTTGGATACCATAAACCAAACTCTTATGTACCTTTGAGATATCTCAATATCCTCTTTACTGCCAAAACATGTGATTCCTTTGGTGCTGCTTGAAACCTTGCAACCTGTCCAACTTCTTGCATCACATCTGATCTAGAAGCTGTCACATAAATTAAGCTACCAATCATCGATCTGTATTGTCTCTGATTTTCATTCTTGGAATCATCATCCTTACTTAACTTGCAACTTGTCTGCATAGGAGTACTGACTGGTTTGCAATATGTCTTTCCAAACTTCTTCAACATTTCTCTGATATACTTTGCTTGAGAGATGAAGATACCTTTGTTGGTCTGACATATCTATAGTCCCAAAAAGAAGGTTAAATCACCAAGCAAGTACATCTCAAACTCCTGCTTCATGTCTTTGTAAAACTTTTGACTCATCCTGCCAGTATCACTTTTGAAGATAATGTCATCTACATAGACTTCAATAATCAATATATTGTCTCGATCCACCTTTATGTAGAGAATGTTGTTTGCATTTCCTTTCCTGATCCCTTGTTATTGTAAATATCTATCAAGTCTCGAATAACATGCTTTGGGGGCTTGTTTGAGACCATATAAATCCTTCTTCAATATGAAAACATAAATTTCCTTCTCTGATAACTAAAATCCTTCTGGATGATCAATGTTGACTTCTTCTTCTAGATCTCCATTTAGGAATGTTGATTTAACGCCCATATGATACTTTAATATTCTTGGAGAATGCATAAGCTAGTATTAGTATGATTTCTTCCATATTGGTAACTGGGGAAATGTCTCTTCAAAATATATACCTTCAACATGAGAGTATCCTTTGCATACCAATCTTTCTTTTTTCCTGGTAACATATCCATCCTCGTTCAATTTGTTCTTGAAGACCCACTTTGTACCGATGAAATTATTGTTCTTTGGTCTTGGAACCAGTTCCCACGTGCCATTCTTCTCTATTTGATCTAAATCTTCATCCATGGCCTTGACCAAATGTTCATATTTGCTGGCTTCTTCAAAATTTCTTGGCTCAATTGTAGACAATAGTGCTAGATGATGTTGTTCTTGTGAATGGATTCTTCTTCTGGTTTCAACTCCTGCATCTTTATTTCCAATACTCTGATATGATGGATGATTCTTCTGCACTCGCTTGCTGGGTGTATTTGGAGGTACTTGAATATCATGTTGTTCTTGATCTTATTCTAACTTATTTTCTTCTTCATCTACTTCTTCTTCTTTCAAATCATCTTTGTGATCCTGTTCCACTGAATCTTTGCTACTTTATTTTATCCTTCGACCACCTGTCTCATCAACTGTCACATTGATGCTTTCCACTATTCTCCTGAGTCTCAGATTGAAACATTTGTGTGCTTTCCTTTTTCTTGAGTACCCAACTAATATGCCTTTATCGACTCGAGAGTCAAAATTTCCAATTCTATCATCTTCTCTTTTGATGTAGAATTTTCTTCTGAAAACTCTGAAGTGATTTACAATTGTTGGTATTCATTTCCATAACTCGTATAGCATCTTATCACTTATTTACGATCATCCCTCTGTTCTAAATGTGATTTGTTGTATGCATTGCTTGTACCCAAAAGACATATTTCAACTTGGAATCCATTAACATGGTTCTTGCCATTTCATGTACTGTTTTGTTCTTCCTTTCAACAAATCCATTTTGTTGAGGTGTCTTGGCTACTGAAAATATCCTACTTATCCCATGCTTGCTGTAGAATTCCATGAATTCCTTTGATGTAAATTCTCATCCATTGTTTGATATTAAACACTTGACTTTCAAATCTGTCTCAATTTCAACCATCTCTTTGTATGTCTTGAAGATTTCGAATGCCTTTGATTTCTTGTTCAGAAAGAAAAATGCAGTCATTCTTGTGTAGTCATCTACTAGTATCATGAAGTAATGTTCACCTTTCAATGCTTTTATTCTTGTCGGTCCAACCAGATCAATATGTACAATTTTTAGTAGTTTTGTTGTGCAATATTCCTTTGAATTGAACTTTGTCTTAGTCTTCTTTCTCTATAGACAATGCTTGAATAGAATGTTTGTTGGATTTGAGATCTTGGGAATTTCTCTTACTACTTCCTTTTTGTTTACTTTGACAATATTATCAAAATTTATGTGACCCATTCTTCTATGCCAGAGACAACTTTAATCGTCCTTTCTTAAGAAACACCTTTCCTTTCCTATTTCATTTAGAACATATACATTTTTTAGAGTTATTACAATTGTAGCTACCAACTTCCTGATTCTGCTTCCCTTATCTTGCACTTCTTTGAATAAAAAACAAGTCTCTATCCTTGATCACACATTTTAGTTACACTTAGCTGATTGTGTTTCATGTCATCGACCAATAAAACATTTTCTGCTGTGGCATCCTTTCTTCCAAGCTTGACTGAGCCCTTTCCAATAATCCTGGCTAAGTTGTCATTCCCAAATGAAACCGATCCCTCTCTTTCATTTTTTAGTTTCATAAACTTGTCTTTATCACATTTCATATGCTTTGAGCACCCACTATCAAGATACCATCCACATTTCTTGTGTTTAGCTTGTAGAACAATATTGGATTCTTTGGTGTTGAATTGATCCTGCTTCCTTATCCATATTCTTTGTGGTTCCTTCTTATGACTGTTGATATTCTTCTTTGGTTCCCTTGGAGGAAAAAATGAGTCTGCAATCTATAGATATATGTCCAATTTTTTTTCACTTATAACATTCTACCTCATCACTTAATTATCCAAATATGTTGTAGATTCTACTCTGTGATTCATGAGATGTTCTTGGATAACTATTTCTTGTATAGCCCTCATCGTTGCTTATGTTCTTGGTATTGGCTCTACAATTCACATCTTTGTGCCCAAAATTATAACATGAATAACATGAACCAAGAAAGTTTGATACCTGGGAGTGGAAGATATTCTGAATGGTGTCGCTCTTCTGAATTCTTCTTCTTCTCGAGGTGTTTCTATAGTTGATTATTGCTGATATTGACTTCTGAATCTTCTAGGTGGTGCAATGTCTCTATAATCTTCCCCTTTATTTTTCCTGTCTTCTTCTTTCAAGGGACCTCTTACAACTTCTGCATAGATTTTTGGTTTTGATTCTCATTCTATCATTTTGGAGCTTGAACCTTTCTATGTCCGCGTCTGATTGTATCCCAATCTAGATTTGCCATAGTAAGGTCTTTGGTTGTTAATGATATTATCCAATATCACGGTGTTGTTTTTCTGCATGTCCTTCTTTTGAAGATCTTTTCTTAGAGTGACTATTTCAGCTTCCAAGCCTTCAATGCCCCTGTCTCTTTCTTCTAACTTCCCTCTGAGTGCTTCTTTAATTCTCTTCTATTCTTCTTCCTGGATTTTTAGTTTCATAATTTTATGCTCGACTTCTGTGGAGTTATGAGTTAGTTCTACTTGGAGTGACTTGTTTTTCTTATTTTCTCTTTTAATAACTTCTATGGAACTCAACAATTCTTCTCTGTAATCAACTTATACCTATTCATATTCTTCTTTGGAGCCTTGTTGATTGGAGTCTTCTATTTCCATGAATAGTACCCTTTCTGTATCACTGTCACTAACTTCTTCTTCATCTAATTAAGAATTGTCTTCCTTGGTGCAAAGGCTTTTCTTGAAAAAATTCTTTTTGTTTCTTCTAACCTTTTGAATTTTCTTTTTAGGGTCATATTATTCTTCATTTATTTTCTTTTTCTTATAAGGACATTTATTAAAAAAATACCAACACCATCACAATTAAAACAAATCAATGGAATCTTACCTTTGTAGTTTCTGTTTCCCTTTTTCAACCTTCTGACGAAGTTAGCCACCTCTTCATCTTCCTTTGAATCATCACTGCAACTAGAATAAAACTTTTCCTTTTGTTTATATTTCTTCTTTATCTTCTTTTATGCTTTGAATGTTGCTTCCTTCATGACTAGATTGTCTTGCTATGTCCTCATCTCCTAAGTTATGAGTATCCTGTGCAACTCATCCATTCTCAAAGTGTCTAGATCTACTCTCTCTTCCAGGGATGAATTATTTGGATCATATCTCATAGGTAGATACCTCAGTACATTTTGAACAATGATTGTTTCCTTCATTTCTTCTCCCAAGCCCTTGATGACATTGACTACCTCATCAACTCATAGAAGGTAGGAGGCAATATTTTCATCTTCCTTCATCTTCAATTGTTATAATTTGACTCTAAATGTTTGAAATTTGGCTCCTTTAACTTTGGCATCTCCTTCGTATATATTATTCAGTTTGTCCCAAATTTATTTTGCGGATTCATAGTGCACAACCTTGGTGTATATTGATTCAATCAAACCATTCAGGATGACATTTTTAGATCTAGAATCATTGTCTTAAAGTTTCTTTCCATCCTTATCTTTCGGGGGAGTGGCTTGTTCTTTTCATCCATCTACTACTGCTCACCAAACATCGAATCCTTGTGCATGTACATATGTTTTCATTCGTCTTCTCCAGAGGTCATAGTTCTGACCATCAAACTATGGTATCCCAATCCTAACATAGTGCATGCTATCCTTACAATGGTTAGACTGCTTTCTGAAGGACTTACTCTAAATCCAATTGTTGGATTACTGAGAGGGGGGGTGAATCAGTAATGAGCAGTTATATTACTTTCAACCACAATTTATTCTTCAACAATATTCAATAGTTTATCATTAGCATTCAAGATATCATCAACGGTATAATCATAAACAATATCACATCACAATAGATACATAGTACACCAAAATTTATGTAGAAAACCAAATGAGAGAAAACCAAGGAATGATTTTCTTATATTTCAAAAGAATACATTCATTGAAAGCACCAAATTCCGATTCTCCAGCTACAACTGGAAGGAGGCTCCAACCCCTTGTTCTTAGGCTCCAACCTGAAGGAAGCTACAACTCCATAAATTCTCTAGCTTCAACTAGAAGGAGGCTACAACCCCCTGAGTTCTCCGAATCCAACAAGAAGGTGTATACAACCACCTATCCTTTCCTCATCCAACCTCCCTATAATATAAATGTAGACCAACTGTCACTATCACAAACTATGTCGCTGTCACTGCCATTGTCACTTCCACTATCACTGTCACTTTGTCTCTATCACTATCTCTGTCATTATAACACCAACCTGTATCTGCTACGATCACTATCAATCTGTCTCTGTCACTGTCACATCAACCTCTATCTTCTCATTAACCAACTAAACCTGTAACATACCATGCATCATGTGTATACCAATATACATACTATTCTCATGCACCAATCATGAACCAAAATATACATCAAAAATGAATAGTGAATCATGAACTAGAGCATCAACCATGTACAACCTGTGCCATATACCATATCATATACCATATGAAGATCTACACCATATCATCAATCAAGTATCTCAAGGAGCCAATGCATTCCCCTCATGCATATGCCACCATACAACATGAATATGCCTCAACCATATACAATCACCTCAAATATAAGAACCATACGAACCATGTCATGTGATGAACCAGATATAAGAGTGCTCCTATACCAATCAACCAAGATATACCATATCCAAATACTAAACCAACCATACCAAGTATGCCTCAAACATACACCATATAATGATAATAAGTAACCATAAAAACAATTATACAACCATACCAATACCTCTATAGCTGACTTGAACCTCTAAGATGTTGACCTGTAACTTTCCTTCAGACTTCAGGTACCTGGTACCAACATCTACTCAAAATTATATGAGCTTTTCACATGTATGCAACTTTCTCTTCTACAACCCACATATATCTACCCTTTCCTTCACTACAACCTATGTACATCCATGCCCTGTTGACCTGTAACCTGTGGATACCTCAGAAACTAGGGTTTTCTACAACTATGATATTTTCTCCGTCGACCATTCTTTTCTACCTAAGAAAATGACGTTACAACCTTAGCAAAATATCACTAGATCACAAGAAAGATAAGCAATGAATAAGTGTCTGAGTGTACTTGTGAATGAATCCTTGAGGTTCTTATATACTTGAGCTAGGAAAATCCTCTCCTTAATTTAAGGATTCTAGGGTTTTCTTGCTACAACAACTTTACCCCTTTGATCAATACTTATAACAAACTAGGGGATTCTTGTTCACTCTTCGGGGATTCCAACTTTACAAGGCCATATCTCCCTAACCGTGAGGAACCACGTGGCGTTCCACATATCATCGAAAATGGCATGATGATTACTATCCATCTATGAGGGTGTTTCCTACATTTACACTGTCCTTCATGTCCATATTCCTCATTCAAATTAGGATACCAATACCACACCATCAGGGCTACTGTAATTCTTCAAGGGTTGAAATCAATCTCTAAGATCACTCTCCAAGGGTTGACATCAATGAAAACCAACTGTCCAACATGAGGCACATATCATTGGAAAAAGTGGCACATTAGGTGTTGGGAGAGATATTCTTTCTTATAATACTGAAAAATTAGTGACCAAGAAAAGAAAGTATAAGAGAGGCTAGTCCCTCTTGGTCTATTAAAAAAGGTGATGTCCCATGGATTTTGAATGAATATGATCTTTATTTAGTGAAGGATGTTATATTAGGTGTGAAGGCACCTTATTTATATGGGTCAACTCTACAATGCTTCTTCACTATTTATAGAAGAACATTTGTTGGGATTGAAATCACATGACCATCTCAACCTTGTAAGGTTATTGCATACTTCTTTTTCTATAGTGTCGGTTATAATATGTTATGCACTTAGAGTTTATGCTAATTAATTTTGTATCTATTTATTTTGTAGTGTCATTATTATTTTCTCATGCGTGGTTGTGTGAACTATGATTCCCCCAAGACTTATGATTTTCTATATATAAATTATTTGCATTTGTACACTGGATTACATCAAATGAGATTCACATGGATAGCATTCCATGGTGTCACTGAAATATAGTTGAGATTGTTTGTATGTTTGAGAAGGAACTATCTAAAAGTTTCATGGACTTTCAATTCCATCTTCTAATTCACCTAGTTGATGAGGTTGAATTAGATGGGGTGGTCTCATGATGTTGGATGTTCTTCTTATAGAAGCACATGATAAATTTGAAGGAATTTGTTTGAAAAAGGAAAAAATATGAGTGGTCTATGGTGGAGGGGTACATAGTATGTGAGTCATTATTTTATGCTAGTGAGTACATCAAGAAAATTAATGACACACCAAACAAAGTGGTTTGAAATGGATAGCAAGATGAGGACAAAATGGAAGGGACATACTCCAAAGGAATGGAAAAAATCACATGATAAAAAGTAATTCACTTATCTTTTATGAAATGTTTACAAAGAAACTATTGAAATAGAACATGCTAATATATATTTTGTCTCATACTATTCAATTTGATTTCATAAATACATCAACAAATTAACAAATCGATGCCATCAATAAAATTGTTCTTTACAACGTGGATGCAACATGACCACGGTTTGCATAGTATGAAGATAATATAAGAGAAGAGAAGGAAATGGGACAATGATAGGAAATAATTTCAAATGGTTTAATGGTAGAAGCATTCCTTATCTTGATCATTTAAAATAAAATATGTGAATGATCTATCCCAACAATTGGGTGGCTAACCAGATCAAAGAGAAATATAGTGCGTTTGATCATTACCCATGTGGTGAAGAGGATGCACTAAACACAAGGATCACGTGCAATAGCTCTGCAATAATCTTTATGAGTACAATGTTCAATATGTAATGCAAATTTGAATTATAATATGTAATATGTTTTTATTAATGCTCATGCTATTAAACATTTGACACCATAAGTTTCACATTTTTATAGTTGCATTTTTTCCCATCTATGTGGGCATATGGATATCATTTTCACACTAAGGATGTCAATGATGGACATGTAACACTTGACTATGGATTGGAGGTTGAATTCGACCAATCTAGTCATTTTAATCATTGTGATAATAACCTAATAGAGGGGAATTTAGGTTACAATGGAAACATACAAGAGATCATGCAAGTGGGCTTCTCAATTTTCAAATGTGTTGTTTTTAGGTGCAAGTGGTGGGATACCTTTGATTGGAGTAATGTAAAGGAATATCATGATATTAGGACAGTATATAGAAAATTTTAAAAGACATGGGATGAAAAGGAGCCTTATGTTCTCCAAAAACACTACAATGAATATTTTTACCCAGATATGTTGCAAAGGGATTGGTGGTTCATGCTAAGACAAGATTCGAGATTGATCTATTGTTAAGGTCCTAACCCGCACATAGGTAGATCAATGTATTCGTATGTAATAAAGGTCAATATTAATAAGGCCTTTCAATAAAACAGAATAAGGTGGATGTAAGCCGACCTAATAGAAGCTTCCACTTCTAGAAGGATCTTCCTCTAGATGCTTCTCTTAATAGACATATTTAGTATAAATAAGGGTCAAGGGTATGAAAACCCTAGCTTGGAGATTACTGTAACAGAGCGCTGCTCGACTGGAGGTTGCCCCCTTGAAGAGGCCTGTGAACATTGCTTTCTGAATCAAAGTGATATTTCAATTGTTGTTCTCATATTATTTCTGTGTTATTGTGGATGATTATGCTAGTTATATTATTGTTATTCTGCCATTCCTAGCATTTTATTTCTGTTCTGCGTATTTATTAGATCTGGTATCTTGCAAGTGGTATCAGAGCACTTTCCTTGGCAGAAATTGTGGGTATTTTTTTTCCAGGGTAGAGACGTATTCCGACGTCTTTAAGCCACAAAGATCTGTTGTTACGTGCATAAACCCGTGGTTGAGGGATTCATACAC